>PVKS010043808.1:0-14685 GCA_004027875.1 Aplodontia rufa
GGGACATCTCCATACCATCCTGTGAATGCCGCCCTAGTGACTGCAGTCTGTGTGTCTTGCCTGTTAGCTTGTCTTGTAGCTTGTAGTTGATAGCCTGGCCCAGTTTATCTGCTAGGACCCAGGCTGTGTTTGCTGTTTGCAGCTGTGGCTTGGAGGCAGACATTTCCTCTCCCCTCCTATTTGGGTTTGGTTAGAGGCTCCTTAAACAGGCTTGTGGCTTGCAGTTCCCTCTCCTGTGGCTCTGTGATCCAGCGCCCTACTGGTGTGGTGGTGATGTGGGACAGGAGCAATCCAGGGCCCTAGAACTAGGTCTCTATGTTTTAGTGAGCCTGAGTTGGGTCTTTCTCTCCCCCAATCCTTGTTAAAGAGAACATAACAATAAGGGCATATTTCAAAATTGTTATTTTCCCCTCCCCCTGCCTGTCAAGATTGTTTAACCTATTTCAGGGCCTGTGCCTTTCCACATAGATTTTAAAATTACCATGCTTATATCTGTAAAACTCCTCATTTGGATTTTGATAAGAATTGTGTTATAATTACATATTAATCTGCTGGGAATTATGATCAGCTTTTGGTTCATGCATTTTGAGGCTCTGATTTGGGTGCACATACGTGTAAGATGGGTTTCTCTTTTCATCTGTCCCTTCATTTTCAGCTTACGGTGTCATCGAATTTAAACGGAGTTTCTTATGAGCAGCGTACAGATGGTACCTGATTTGATCTTCTGGCAGTCTCTGTCTTTTGATTGGTGTATTTAGCACATTTACGTTTAAAGCAATTACTGATGTTATCCCTGAAGTCTGTCAATTTACGTTGTCTTTTGTTCGTTTCCCCTTGTTATTCTTTTCCTATCTTTCTTTAGGTTAGTTGAAGAGTGCTTAGGATTCTGCTCTGTGTTTACTGGTTCTGAGTGCATCATTTTGGAAGTGGCTTTTTTCCATTGCTGTTATGGTCCTAAGTCTCCATATAATCTGTGAGCTATTGTAGCCTTTAGGTATCAATAGTTCACCGCTGCAAGTTCAATATTCACACCCCATTTCCATTTAGATCTCTGCCTTTCCGCTTTTCCCCATTATTGTCTTGAGCACCAAATGGTTTTATAATTGTTTTAATCATCAAATATGATGTATAAAACAAGAAAAAGAGTAGTCTATTGTGTTTATCCACACTTCCGTTTTCTTCGATTGCTATTTCTTCCTTCCTGATGGGGCAAGGATTTTTCTTTTTCCATTTCCTTTCTGATTGATGAACTTTCTTCAGTCAATCTTAAAGGTAGGTCTATTAATAAAAAAAAATTCCTTAGTATTTCTTCGTCTGAGAATTCTTCATTTTCCCTTCATTCCTAAAAGATAATCTCACTACGTATATAATTTGTGGTTTTTATCTTTCTGCAGTTAAATATATTGTGCAATGTCCTTTTCACCTCCAATGTTCCAGACAAGAAATCTGCCGTCTCTTGAACACGTGTTCTCCATTAGGTAATTGTGTCCTCTTTCCTCCGGCTGCTTTTAAGTTTAATTCCTTGGCCTTTGATTTCTGAAAGTTTAATTATCATCTCTCCCGATGTGGACTTTTTTGTGTTTGTCTTCTTTCAGGATTCTCAGTTCCTCAGATCTGTAGGTTTGTATCTTTTTCAGTTAACAGTCCATTATTTCTGCTAATGCTCTTTCAAATCCATTTTCCTTTTCCTCTTCTTTTTGATCTCTGATGATATGAATGCTGAAAATTTTCATGTCCCACAATCCCTGAGGATCTGTTTGATTCTTTTAATTCTGTTTTCTGTGTTGTTCAGCTTTGGCTGAATTTTATTGTTGTATTTTTAACTTCACTGATTCTATTCTATTCTATCTACTCTACCATTGAGCCTATCTTGAATATTTTTATTTCTTTTATTGTTTCTCACCTCTGTAACACGATTTTGTTTCTTTTTATAACTTCATTCTTCTGAGATTTTCTAAAATTTTCACTTGTTTCAAGATGATTTGTAATTGATTATGATCACTTGTTGATGACTGCTCTAAAATCCTTGTCAAATAATTTCAAGATCTGATTCATCTTTTTTTCCCATCAGCTGATTGACTCTGCCCATTCAAGTTGTGCTTTTCTTGGTTCTTGGTATAGTGGATAATTTTTTATTGCATCCTGGACTTCTTTCCTACTCTGTTAGGAGAGTCTAGCAGTACTTCAATCTTTTATTTTAAAGGCAGTCGTGGTGCTTGGGTTTAGCCCATTGGTTCTTTCCCTTCTGTTATGAGCTCTGGTTCCCAGTGAGTTTAATTGTCAGAGCTGTTATTTGAGGCTACCTGGTTTATCCAGCACCATCCTGCTCCCCACTGGTCCCTTTTTGGGTGTGTAGGAGACTTGGGGTCCCTCGGTGGTGTGTATGTGAGAATTTCCCAGAGTTGCCAGGTCTCTGTGGACAAGGCTAATGGCATTATCTAGCTGCCCTGGTGCCTGAGGCAGGGGAGTTAAGCCTCGGTCTGGTGGGTACAAAAGGGCTCCCTGGATGGGGACACTCATTGGAATTGTGTTACTTTTTCTGATTCTGCCCACCTACCCCAACCCTAGGTGCTTCCATCAGGTTTTTTGCTTCTGTGACCAGAAGACCTGCAAGAAAAATAGAAGAGGAAAAGTTCATTTGGTGCTTGTGGTTTCAGAGGTCTAAGTCCACAGATGGTTGGCTCTAGGGCTCTAAGCCAAGGTGAGGCAGAACATCAGGACAGGGGTGTGGAGAAGGAAAGCAGCTCAGGACGTGGAAACCAGGAAGCAGAGCAAGCTCTGCTCACCAGGGGCAAAATATAAGCCCCAAAGGCATGCTCCCAGTGGCCCACCTGCTCCAGCCATGCACTTCCTGCCTGCAGTCACCACCCAGTTAACCCATCAGTGATGAACGCACCGATTAGGTTAAGGCTCTCATAAGCCATTTTACCTCTAAACTTTTTTTGCATTGTGTTAAACATCAGCTTTTTGGGGGGATCTTATAGCTACACCATTACACTAGAAATGTTTGGCATGACAAAAAAATTATACCTTCATCTATTTCAAATGACTCTGAAATATTTGCTGTAGAACGCTTGCTCCAACTCTGAGAACATACTAGGCCATGCTAATCTGCATGACAGCAAGGGTCCCGAGGGACAGGCTCGTTGGCAAGAAGAAGAAATGCGGACTGAACATATTGACAGTAGCTTACTTCCCACTGGCCCTCCTAAGACGTCTGCCTCTGTAGGCGACAGAGGGCAGAATTAATTGCTTCAGTTACTTAACCTCTCTGAACTCCAGTTACGAGCTCCGGAGCCTCTCTCGTTGTTGGCATGTGAAATCCCCTAGTTTCTCTAAGCCTCAGTTTCCTCTTCTGTGCTACAGAGACAGAAAAGTCCCCACGCATTTAAGTTTGCTAAAATGATGCTGAGGTACAATGCTGAGAGCAGCAAGGGCCACCTGGTTGGTATTGCTCAGGGACCATGGAAGGCTGTCCGGCCCCCATAGTGACATCTAGATTGCAGGAGGCCCAAGCAGCTGTGTGAGAATGAGGCTGCCTGCTTGAGACGATGAGATGATAACGATGCTTCTATTGCAATTAATATAGTTATGTTTAAAAGAAGGACTTGGCTGCAGCGGTGGCTCAGCAGTTACAGTGCTTGCCTGGCATGCGCAAGTACGCGGGTTCAAATCCCAGCACCACGTACACAATCAATAGTGTCTGAGCAGTGAAGGCCATGTGAAAAACTAAATAAAGTTGTTTCTCTCTCTCTCTCTCTCTCTCTCTCTCACTGTCCCTCTCTCTTTAAAAGCAAAACAAAACAAAATTAAGAAACACAAACACAAATGAACAAATAGCAGGACTTGACCAGACCAGACTGGATCCAGATCCTGACTGCGGCTCTTAAGCATGGGTGAGCCTGGCCCTCACTGCTCTCCACCTTCATTGCTTCCTCCTTAAACGGGGCACAGAGACGAGTCAGGGAGCGTCCTCTGCACGGTCTCCGGGTGTGGCCAGGGCGTGCTGAGTGCTGGCTGCAGTTGGCACGGGAAGGAGATGCTTGTTCATGGCCGCCTCCCTGCTGTCCAGGACCTGGAAGAGAGTCTGACACCCCCAGGTGCTCTGTCTGACAGGGCGCATCTTGGTCCTTCCTGGCCAGGGCCATGTCCGGTTCACAGTGGTGTCCTCAGGTCCTGTCTGCGGCTCCCCGCTGTTCTTGGGCAGTTTGGAAAGCTTTGGGAGGGTGCTGGGTTCTAAAAGTGCCCAAACCCCTTCTGCCTGTCGTCACAGAGGCACGGAGGTCTTCATTTCTGCCTCTCTCTCTCTCTCTCTCTCTCTCTCTCACACACACACACGATGCCTCCCCTCCCCACCAGCTCCTCTGTCCAGAACATCCTCCATGGTCTTCAGGAGCAGCGGCCAGGAAGCAGGAGGGTCCCCATCTGAAACCAGGGTCTCTCCTCTGCTTCTGCGGGCTGCGGGGTGGGGGTGGCCTCTGCAGCCAAGAAACACGTCGTAGCGGCTCTTAGTGGCGGGCTCTGCCTGCAGCGTTGCAGCAGACCTCAGAAGCTCACCCCCAAGTTCTTGTCTCGAAGAAGAACATTCAGACAAGGAGGAGTGAGTGTGAGAGCAGGACTTATTCAAGTTTGGATTGAAACAGCTCCTGCAGGGCAAGAGGGCCCCCCAGGGCTGCCGACTGCGGGTGCTAGGCCCGGGGCTCGTAGAGCACTTGGCTCAAGGCTACTGTTCCAAGTTTCCGTTAGTCACGGTTTGGAAAAGCACAAGCTGTCGGTTCACCCTGGAGGGTGAACTCCACTGGGTCTGCCCGACTTCTGTTTCCTCGCCGTTCACTGCAGTCCCAGCTCCCCAGGCGTTTGAGGTCACTGACAGAGGCTGGGGCAACCGCCCTGGGTTGCAGCCTCGGGGTGGCAGCTCTAGGGGGCCTGGCTGGCCACACCTCAGGCTATGGCTGGCACGGCAGGCTCCCGGAGGCCACCTGGGCCCCAATCCAGCCTGCAATTGCTCACCCAGTGGGGAGCAGCGGGCTGGCTGTGCAGCCAGTGGCCGGGGGCCACACCACTTCTGCCAAGAGCCCTCCCTTTGGCTCCTGAGGCTCTTGGTGCCCATTTGATGCCCCTTTGTTAGAAAAGAAAGGGAAAGCAGGTGCCACACTGCAGTGAGGGGAGTTTCAGAGTCCAGGACAGGGGCCTGGGGGGACCTAGGTGCTGGACGGAGTGGAAAGCTCCAGGACCTCTGTGCTCTTTCCTGGCATGGGTGTACTGATTCTCTGAGTACCATCTGGCTCAGATGCACCAACAGGTCTTCCTGATGGCATCTCAGCCCACGCAGGCTGCTGTAACAAAACCCTCCAGACCGGGAGATGCAAGCAGCAGGTACTTGCTGTCCCAGAGCCCTGGAGCCTGGGAGTCCAGACCACACTGCTGGCTGGGCCGGGTCCTTCCCACGCCTCTCTCCTCGGTTTGCTGAGGGAGCCTTCCTGCTGTGCTGTCCCTGTACACACTCCTGGGGTGTCTCTTCTCTTCCTGTGGGGCCCCAAGTCATGCAACATTAAGATTCACCCTTCTGATCTCATTTAACCTAAACCACTTCCTCAAAGGCCCTGACTCTACATAGTCACATTCGGGGTTAAGGACTCAATATAGAATTCTGTTGGGTACAATTAGGCCCCAAATAGGGGATCACAAGAACCAGGGAATGTCTATGCTATAGGGTTTCCTTAGCCCTGGAATGAAGTCCAATGTGGCTCTTTCCTGTTATTTCACCCGTGGAGAATGAGGCTCAGAGACTGTCAGTGACTCATCCAAGGTCACACAGCACTTGCTGAGACTTCTCACTCTATCTGGGCCTTTTTCTGATGCTGGTCCATTAGGAGAGTGTTATGAGGCCTATGCACTGGCTTGTGTGGTGACAGGTCCCAGCATCACCCAGGGCTGGAGGGCTGTGGTGCCAAGTGGCCTGAGGTCTGGCTTCTGTTTCTCTCAGCGATTCCGGTTTCAGGAGAATTTCCGTCTGTGTGTTAATGCTCTCCTCTCACATCCTGCTTTCTCTCCGGGTAATCTGAGCCTCGCAGGCAGCTAAGTACGACATGTACATTCAAATGAAATTCAATAAAAATAATTGGATGCATTTCTTTCATGTCTGAGGGGCGGGCTAATCTCCCTGCAGATCCCTGTCCCCTCTTCCCTCCATCCGCTTTTCATCTGGCTGTTTTCCTCCCTCCCAGGACCTCAGGGATGTGATTGTCCCTGGCCCCTGCTCGTGGGAGTTGTGCACACCAGCCTGACTCTACTGTCGTGTCCCCGTGGTTGATGATCCGAGGCCCAGGGCCACCAGTTAGTGTGTAAGGGAGCCCTGTGGGTGCCGGGACCCTTCTGGCACCCGCACTCCCCCGGGTCTTTCTCGTTGCTCTAGGGCAGAGATGTGAGCCTGTGACCGTAACTCCCAGCCCAAGCAGTCACTGTGCGTCCCCAGTGAGTGTGGAAAGAGTCCAGCGCCTCAGCTTACTCCCGAGTGACCCCTGGTGGGGAACTCCAGTTCCCAGAGCCTCAGTTTCCCCATCTGTCAGTACACACCCCAAGGGCATTGCTGAAAACCGATGGCTTGAAATGCTCAGCACGGTGCCTGGCACACGCACTGTGGGTCCTGGGGAAACGGAGGCCGTAACGCGCACTCAGGGGAGTGCCTACTGTGTGCACCACTGTACAGCGCCAGGCACTGTTCTAGGTGCTACAGCTGAGAACAGAGCAGGGACAGCCCTGGCCCAGAGCACACAGCCCACTGGGGCCCCAGGTAGCTGCTGGAACAGTGTGAAACTGTTCCAGGCACCAACAAAGCCGGTGCCTAAGGAGTCAAAGGCCTCAGGGAGGTAAAACTGGGGCTGGGGTTGGAGTTCCTGGAGGCAGGGGAGGCGGCAGGACCGGGAAGGACAGGGAAGCGTGGAGAGAGCCCTGGGGTAGAGGCTGGGCGTGGTGCATCTGGGCCTGAAGCCAGGGGACCGTAGACACCAATGGAGGGAGGCGAGGCAGGGTGCTGGGTGGGGCAAGGGCAGGCGAACTTGAGTGTGGCATTTCTTGAATTGGTGTTGGGGAGAGAGGAGGGACATGGTCAGAGAGGCAGGTCCTTCCGTAGACGGCAGCACTGAGCAGACCTGTATTCTTCTTTTATTATTATTTTATTGAGGATCGAGTTATCGTATAATCATAGGTGCATATGCAGTAACAATACGATGTGCCCCTGATGCTAATCCAGACTCACTCCCACACCAGATATAAATGTCTTTATATATATATATGATTGTGCATTTTCCAGAATTAAATGGTTGTGTAAGTATTACTTGGCTTCTCACGGGGTAAAGAGTGAGCTCCACGTTGATTCCCCCTAGATCCCTCCCTCTCATCCCTCCCTCCACCCCCGCGTATCTGTGGCTCCCCTAGGTTATGCATTGCTTTGACTTTGGTGAGTCTGGTGCATGGGTTTGACCACCTTTCACTCAAGCCTGGGTCTAGCTCCACCCTCCACATATAAGGAAAATGTTCGACCCTTGGTTCTCCGGGTTATGCTGACTTCACTCAGCGTAGCTTCTTCCATTGCCATCCATTTACCTTCAAGGCTGCAGCATCGTTTCCACTAGCTGAGTGGAACTCCATGTACCACGGCTCTTGGATCCATTCACCCAGTGATGGCATCCGGGTTGGTTCCATAATTTAGCTATTGTAAATTGAGCTGCTATGAACATGGATTTTGCTGTGTCGCTGTAATGTGCTGATTCTAACTCCTCTGGGAAAATACCCAGAAGAGGGATAGCTGGGTTGTATGGTGGATCCAACCCTAATTTTTTGAGGAGCCTTCACACTGCTTTCCAGAGCAGTTGGACCGTTCTGCAGTTCCGCCTTCAGTCAGACCTGTGTTCTTTTAGGGAGACAGTGTCCCCCTGTTGCTCCCTCCCTTCAGCCTCCATCTGGAGCTTCATAGAGTGAGTCTCATCCTCTGTCCCTGATGTAGCCTCAGGGCAGCTGCAGACACTGTCCCCAAGTCCTCCAGGCTGTGACTCAGAGCACCCACACTCTGCCTTCATTGTGTGTCCCTGCGTTTTTCCTTCGCCACCCTTCGCCAGTGAGCAGAGCTGACTTCAATACTTCTCCCTCTACCTCCCTCCCACCAGGATTTGCTGAGCACCTGCAATGTGCCAGGCCCTGTGCTAGGGGCTACAGATGAGGATAGAACAGACAACATCCCCAGCCCAGAGCTCATAGCCCTGGAGGGGCACGGTCGGTCACCAAATAACCAGCACTGTCCCCAGGGTCAGCCAAGGTGGAGGCTCCCATGGCTCAAGAGACTGCCGGGGTCTGGTCTTGTCAGGAAGGCTGGGAGGGCTTCCTGGAGGAGAGGATGGTCACACAGAGGTGAGAGGGGGGCGGGAGGAAACTGGAGAGGAGGGCTGTGTGCATCAGGGCGTGGGAACAGCACGTGCAAAGGCCATGTGGTGGGTGCGGGGTGGGGGCTCAGGGCCTGTGCTTCTTTCAGAGGGTCAAAGAACAGTTTGGTAAATGGTTCCTGCAGGTCTCCTTGCTCTTTGTTATTGCTTTTTGGTTTTTGTGGCTGTCACACAGACCCGCCTCCTGCCACTCCTCCTGGAGGAGTCTTCCGCTGCAGTGCCCTGGGCACCTTTTGAGATGGGGCCTGCCTTCTGTTTGTCAGCTTTTTGTCACTGTGACCAAGAGATTTGATGAGAAAAAATGATTTGGATTCACGGTTTCAGAGGTTCAGGCCATGGCCAGCCGATTCTGTAGCTCTGGGCCCAAGCTGAAGGGCGTGGCGAGGAAAGCAGCTCCGGACAGGGTCACCAGGAAGCAGAGAGAACTGCACTCAACAGGGACAAAAATCTTAACCTCAGAGAAGCTCCAGTGAGCTGCTTTTGCCAGCCACACTCTGGCTGCCTGTGGTTGCCACCCAGTTACTCCACGGACCAGGGATCTCCTCTCACCTCTGGAAAACTTTGCATTGTCTCTCACATGAGTTTTGGGGGCACCTCCTGTCCTTCATCCCAGCCCAGCAGGAAGTAGAGCCGGGGAGGGAGCCAGGATGGAGCTGGGAGGGAGCAGCCTGAGTTCTGCACAAGGCTGCGTCCTGGGCCCCGCACACCAGGTCTGGTCTGATCCTTTCCGCATCCCCAGGTCCCCCCACCTCTCTCAAGGATTAGTCTGTGCCCCCACCTCACAGATGGCAAACCGGGACCTCCAACGTTGGGTGAGGCAGCAGCAGCCAGCTGGGACTTGAGCCCAGGCTGGCTCTTTCCCCGGTCCCGTCCGTTCTTCAGGAGCACAGGCTTAGCTGAGCGGAGAGCTGGCTGCCTCCAGCCAGGCACTGGGCCTCACCGCGCCTCTCCCGACCTCATGGGGCCGAGTGGTGCACAGCTACCCTGGCTACCACTTTCCCCACGCCTGCGCGGGGCCTGGCCAGAGAGGCTGTCGCTGTGCGTGTCTGTGAAGCAAACTCCATCGGCAGGTCCAGACCTCAGCACAGCCCAGCCCCTCTGTGCT
Organism: Aplodontia rufa; assembly: GCA_004027875.1. Lineage (NCBI taxonomy): Eukaryota > Metazoa > Chordata > Mammalia > Rodentia > Aplodontiidae > Aplodontia > Aplodontia rufa. Next base: position 9,544 of record PVKS010043808.1, read on the forward strand.
GAGGTCTGCAGACTCCCTACGTCCCCAGTCTGACCTTCAAGCTGAAGGGCCCAGCTCCTTGACTCTTCCACTGAGGACTCCTCCTCTGAATCTGATCAACCAGGTGCCTCTCTCAATTGGTGCTTAGAGTACCTGCCTCATGAAGGTCGTTGCAGACGCATGAGATTCACATGCAAAATGTGCAGCTGGGGGCTGGTATGTAGCATATACTTGGTAAATGCCCGCTCGGTGATTCTGGGAGCCAGCCCTCGATGCTTTTTTTTGGAGAGAGACAATGAGAGAGAGAGAAAAAGAAAGGATCAATTTTATTTAATTTTTTCACGTGGCTTTCCTTACTCCAACACTTCACTGTGTACGTGGTGCTGGGGTTCAAACCCACATCCTTGCGCAGGCCAGGCAATCGTCCTAACTGCTGAGCCGCCATTCTAGTCCCCCTTGATGTTCTTTGACAGCACCGTAAGTTCACACTGCAGCCTGGAACTCGCTGCCTCCTTCACTGTCATCTCCGTTGGTCCCACCTTCCTCCCCCACTTGGAGCTGTGGCTTCTAGGACACTCGCTGCTCTTCTCAGGGACCTCACACTTCCTGATGCTGTGTGCTCCATGCAGAACTGTCTTCCTCACTGACCCCCACCTGCGTGTAATTCCACCCCCTCTCTGGATCTAGCTCCAGCCCCACCTCCACCTCCTCCAGGAAGCCTTCCAGCAAGCCCCAGCCAGGAAGACCTTCTCCCTCCTTGAAGTTCCTGTCCCCAGTTCAGGGACCTGCTGCCCCCTGGAGGCAGCTCTCTCCTGACTCCACCTTTCCTGGAGCCCTGGCTCCTTCAGAGGGAGTGGGGTAGTAAGGGCTTTGAAGGCCTCGGGACTCCCAGGCAGGCTCAGTGCTGTCTCTGTCTCTTGCCCTCTCACTTCCTTCCCTATGGTGCCCTGGGCTCCTGGCTGTACCCCTCGGACCCTTGTGGGTGCAGCACCTGCCTGGAGTGAGCAACGATGATTCCCGAGTCTGCTCACGCTGGGTCCGTGGATCTGAAATGCACGGCTGTCTGTGGTTCCCAGACTCCGGTCACTCTCACTGTGGGAATTCTACCATCTCAGCTTCTCTGGTCTGTGACTCGAGAAATCCAAGAGGCGGGTGCTGGGTGCTGTGGTCTATGCTTCTGTCAGATTCTGCAATTTTGATCTAAGGCGCCTGCAGAATGAGATAGAAAAACCGTAGGCAGTCAGGTATTAGAATGTCCAGGTCGGTAAGTAGGGAACCTTTTTTCCTTTCTTTTAAGACGCATTCACTGCTCTGGGACAAACAGACATGCATATCATCTTGACACCCCCCCCCCCCGCCACTAGCAAGAAGGGTCCAGTGCAAACAAATCCTTCTGTTGATAAAGATGCCCATGGGTACGAGCCAAAGACTAGATCAAACCAAAACTTTGATGCCCATGCCCTTGGGTATGGGGGTGCAAGAGAGGCAAATAACTAACTGAACCCCCTCACATGGACTCTCGGACTCCCTTCCTCACCTCACCTAGGGAAGTCTGCTCTGCTTCCTGTCTTCCTTTTCAAAAAAGACTAGAATCTAAGGATTGGAATGTTGGCTCAGCGATTGGAGCCCTTCCCTGGCACACAGAAGGACCCAGGTTCAAACCCCCGCACCACCACGTACACGAGGAAGTGTCAGAGAAACAAAGGCCAGATGGAAAATAAACAAAACTGATTCTTTCTTTCTCTCCCTCTCTCTCTTAAATAAATAAATAAATAAAATCTATTTACCCTGCTTGCTTCTGCATCTCTCTGTTTTGTTCTCTGACTCTGCAAGACAAGCGCAGACTTCCATGAGACCAGCTTCAGGAAGACCCCTGCCTGAATCCAGGCGGCCTGGGAACCTGAGCGGGTTGGAATCTGGCCCCACCATTCTGCAGTGGTGTGAATTCCACTGCTCTCGTTAGTGAGACTGCGGTGCCACCAGGTGCCCCGAGCAGCTTGGCAAGGCAAGCAGACGGACGTGCCACAGGAGATCCTATACGCAGGCACCCTTGGGTGCGCAGTCTTACTGCTTTTAGCCTAACTCAGCTCTGGAGGCGCTTGGGTTACTATCTATGTCATGCACTAATTTTAAAACTGGGGTGGGCAAAGGGAAGGGCAACAGTTAAAATGGCTGCAATCAGATCTTACAGTTGTGGGTTGATGATGGCGGGTGGTGTGACTCCACCAAGAACACTTAGGATGTGCAGCTCCAGGGGCAGGGTGCCATGGTGGGCATGGAGGAGCGGGCAGTGAACGGCACTGTGGGCTGCCAACAGCTCGAGGAAATTTCATGCGGTCCTGTTCCACTGCGCCAAGAAAGTGAACCAGCCCTTTGTCCAAAGTATCCACCCTGTATATGCTGCCCCGCCGCGATCACTCAGCAGCCTTCTTGGTTATCAGATTGACTGCACAGTGCCTGTGTTCAAGTCAGCCTTATCCACTTAATAATGTCCCCAACGCACAGCGTAGCGATGTCAGATATACCAAAGGGAAGCCATAAAGTTCTTCCTTTACGTGAAAAGGTGAGTGTTCTTAACTGACGGAGGGAAAAGGCGTAAGTTACATCGCTTATTTTCATTAATATTTTCATGGTAATTTTCCAATTAATGTTTTGAACTGTGGTTGACTATGGGTAACTGAAACCATGGAAAGGGAGAACTTGAGCTATCGTTGGGGTGCTCCTACCTACCCTTGGATAAGGAGGAGGGTTACTGTATTAAAACAGAAGTCCTGAAATTTTTTTAACTTAGTTAATCTGAAAGTCTGGTGTGTCTCTCACACTTACAGGACATCTTGATTCAGACTTGCCTTGGCCCAAGCGCTTGGCAGCTACATATGGCCAGCGGCTACCAGAGAGTGCACAGGGCTGACAGCTGTCCCTCAGCTCTGACGGTCAGGGACCCCTTGTAAGGACTTGGGCTGGTTCGTGGACGGTGGAGTTGAGGCTGCACTGAGTTTTCCGGCTGTTTGCCTGGGTAGCACAGTGGCTATAACCACAGGCTCTGGAGTGATGGGGACCTTGGTTCTATTCCTGACTCCACCTTGCCTGGCTCAGGTGACCTGGTCAGGTGACCCCATGGGTTACCAGGAAGATTAACTGACATCCTACAGGAAAAGAGCTCAGCACGCTCCCTGCCTGGTAGGGCTCAGCAAAGAGTGACCACTGTTACCATGACTCACGCTTGTGACTGTCTCCTCTTGATAGACCTGGTGCCTTTCCTGGGAGCTTTAGATGTGCTGGACAGCAGCTGCCCAAGGCATGGCTCTCTCTGTTAGGTGGGAATCCCAGAGCACAGAGTCCCTCCTGAGCCCTGCAACCCTGAGTCCTAGCCCTGTCTGGGCTCTAGGCTGACAGCACTCCAGGCTCTCCAGGCCTACACTTCTCAGCCTGCATAGGAGGAGGGAACATCTGCCAGTGTGAGAACTTGGTGACCACATCAGCAGTGACATAGAACATGGGCAATGCTTACAGAGAAGCTTTGGGTAGGGGATAAGAAACTGAAATGCATTTGAGAGGAGCTCTGCCTTGGGTGATCTGGTGATCACTGTGAGCCTCAGTGTCCTTCTCTAAAAAGGCCTACATCCCTGGTTGCTCAAGTGGCATATCACAGCACCGCACAGTTCCCAGCAGGGATCATGGCTCAGTCTACACTTCCCTGAAGTGGTAAACAAGCATTGCCCAGGGAAAGACCCGGGTGGCTCCACTGTCCTGGTTTAAGAACCAAAGCAAATTGGAGGTTTCAGCAACAGACCTGGTACAGGCTGCAGATTTAGGGGGTTGTGCAGGGTGTGGTGCCTTGGATGACCTCACCAAATCTTAGAGGGGCCAAGGAGTGCTGGCCCCACAGAGGCCATGGGTCATCGGCTCAACAACAGCTGCTGGTCTGGCCCAAGCATGGGCTTCACATGTTCCCCACAGAGTGAGCACAGTCACACCCACAGCTCCCACCTCTTGTCACCAATACTGCAGGAACACTTCATCAAGAGGTGGACAGCTGGGTGGACAAGAGAGCCTCTGATAGAAGCAGAGGTGGGCAGGGCCTGGGACGGTGTGGCCAGAGTAGACCCCTGCCTGGGGTCAGTATGGGTTCCTGCTGCTTACTCCAGAGAACACAGACAAGACAGCTGTGGGCAGCTGAGCCTGACCCAGGGTGACTCAGGACCATCTGCCATTGACCTGTGTGCTCTGTCCCCAACCAAGGCTTTGGATTTCCAGCCATCCATCTCCCATTCCAACCCGCTTCAGGGTCCCCTTCAGGGACCTTGATCCATCCATTCAACAAGCGTCTCTTGGGGGCCACTGCAGGCCAGGCTCTGGGCTGGACTTGGGTACAGTGGGGATGGTTTCTGTCCCCTCTCTGCCAGCAGGGGGTGGGCACCCATGCACTGTTTTAACTAGCTCCCTCCCTTTCCCCCACAAGGTGGGGACCAGCTGCCTGCCCTGTGTGCACAGGCACAAGTCTCAGCCCCGCCCAGGTGCATGCACACACCTGCTGCCTGCGCTCCCTCACCTGAGTGCTGCTGCTCAGAACCCAGAGCAGCCCAGGCCTCTCCCTATTTCCCAGGTCCCAGAAAACTGAAAAATCCGGAAATGCTGAAGCAGAGTCCTGAGCACTGAGACGTACTTAAATGCTCATGTTGAATCAAAAAGCGTTTCCATCAACAGCGAGTGAGGCGTGATTTGCCAGGTGATACAGAAAGGCTCGCTGAGAAGAGCTGATTCCTTCCACACTCAGGCAGGGTGCACGGGAACCGGGACCCAGGCTGGAGCTGATAGATGAGGGCTCATCTTCCTCCTGTCTGCAGGGAGAGGCTCACAGACACAGCATCAGGAGGTGGCATCTGCCGGGTGTGGTAGCGCACACCTACACTCCCAGCGGCTCAGGAGCCTGAGGCATGAGGATCGCCAGTTCAAAGCCAGCCTCAGCAACTTAGCCAGGTCCTAAGCAACTTAGCAAGACCCTGTCTCCAAATAAATAAAAAGGGCTGGGGATGTAGCTCAATGGTTAAGAGCCCCTGGATTCAGTATCCGGTACCAAAAAGAAGAAGAGGAGGAGGGGGACAAGAAGAAGAAGAAGAAAGGAGGAGGAGGGGAGGAGGGGAGGAGGGGAGGAAAAGAAAG
>PVKS010043809.1:0-14617 GCA_004027875.1 Aplodontia rufa
ATAGGAGGGTAGGGGAGAGTTGTGGGGAGGGGAGAGTTGTAGGGAGGGGAGAGGGAGGAAGGATAGGGAGGGATATAGGGAGACAATCAACAATGTAGCATACTCTTTACCCCCCTGAGAATCCAAATAATACTTATGAAATCACTTAATTCTGGGAAATTCACAATCTAAGCATTTATATCACTTGTAGGGGTGAAATATAGAAGAAGACTGGGGTGTGGGCAATGTGGGAGTAATTCTGGTTTAAGAACAAATGCCTATCATATTGTAACTTTATATGGACTATGATTGTAGAATTACTCATCTCCTTAATAAAAATATTTCTGAAAATGGCAACATAATGCAGGACAAACAGCACAACAGAAATGTGTTCCAGAAGCAGAACCTCTATTACAAGCAAAGTATTGATGTCCCAGAAACACAGAGATGTGTACTTTGAAAAGATCAAGTACTTAATCTAACAACTACTATTTCATACCTTTATTATATGGGAAGCATGGTACTAAGCACTTTACATGTATATTGTATATTGTTTTATCATTTCTTAACATTGGCAATATGATTATTTTATTTACAGAGGGGAACACAAAGGCTCAAAGTAACTGAATAACTTGTCCAAGGTTAGACAGCTAATAAGAGGCAGAGTAGGTGTTCTAATTTAGATCTGATTCAACATCTACAACACTTCTTCCTATTTGCTGATCTGTAAAAGGTAGTAATAGTATCCCCTATACTGTTGTTACAAAGATTAAAAAAAAACTTAGGTAGTGGAAGTAAACATATGAGAGTTTGCTGGGAGTCATGTAGCAAGTGAGACTCAGCAAAACACCTCTTTGCTCCCTCTCTGTGCTGCAAAATCAGTGTCAAAATGTAAGATATCTTTAGTACTTCCCACCAGACCAGAGACAAGGTCAAAATGGAGGAATGAATGTCAGTTGAATAAATGAGAATTCAAGGTAGAAAATCATGTCCAATTATAAATGTAGTAATAATAATAAAAATGATCTGGGATCACAATGGAGCACAAGTCAAGTGTGACCCAGTGGTGATGTTTCAAACCATAGCAAGGATTTTTTTTTTTTGATAAATGAAGAGTTTGAGGGGATACTACTTGTCTATGATTATTGCCATCACAGATGTAGAAGATGATCAAGGAAAAATGAGAATCACATATGTTGGCAGTGACATAGGTTTGGAGGAAGAGTCAAAAGTCAAGGTGCACCAGGCACAGTGGTGCATGCCTGTAATCCTAGTGGCTCAGGAGGCTGAAGCAGGATAGCAAGTTCAAAGCCAGCCTCAGCAACTTAGGCCCTAAGCAACTTAGTGATACCCTGTCTCAAAATAAAAAGTAAAAGGGGCTGGAGTGGTGGCTGAGTGGTTGCAGCACCTGCCTGGGATGCATTAGGACATGGGTTCAAACCCCAGCACCATGTATACAATGAAGTGTCAGAGCAATGAAAGTCACATGAAAAACTAAATAAGATGGATCCTCTCTCTCTCTCTTTCACTGTCCCTTTCTCTTAAAAAAATAAAAATAAAATGTAAAAATGGGCTGGATTTGTCTCACTGGTTAAGTGCCCTTGGGTTTAATCCCTGGTACAAAAGAAAAAAAGTCAAAAAATTCAAGGCAAAATGTGATGGGAACCACTGGACTGAAACTAACCAGACTGAAAAAGGCAGAGTGCAGAGGCTTTAAAACTCAAGTTCCAGGCAGGAAAAATCATGTTTGACAGATGATGGGAAGACAGCTGAGTAAGGGAGTAGAGATGAGGCTGGGGAAAGGGGTGTGTGCTCAGTGAGATGGCAATGAGGGGGAGTGACTTCCAGGTAGGCTAAGCCAACTCCCATAGGAATGCCACCTTGAATCATCTCTGGTCACCCCACAAGGCCATCTCAGGCTCAAGTCCAGACCCCAACTGTGAGAGAGACACTGATGAGCTAGTGTGTCCAGAGACAGAGAGTGTGGGGCTGGGATTTTGGGTTATATGAGGAAATGGAAGGTTTATCTACTGAAAAGAGTTTGAGGCAATTTGAGAGCTATCGTCACATATCGCACACAGGTAGGAGATGTTGTTAGAGGGAAAAGAGGAGACTCTTCTGAGAGGCTGCAGTTATGGCAGAGAAGATGTCCAGTGAGGGTTGTGAGAGTGTGCTAGATTTCAGCTGGAATGGGGAAGAACTCGCCCTCTCAGAGATGTCCCAGCATGGCACAATTAGAATAGAGAACTCTCAACCCCTACAAGTTTTCAAACAGTTGCTCAGTGCCCTGAGTACGCTGCAGAGGGGACAATTGTGGTGTTGGGAAGTTAGACTAGACCAGGGATTTTTTTCAGTCTTTCTTGGAAATTGTTCATAAGAAATCCAGAAAACAAAAACACTGATTCTCTGGTTTGGCCAAGGATAAGGACCATATATATTCCCAGGGTCTCATGTCGTTTTGTTTTGTTTTGTTTTTTGAGTCTATTCATTTTTTTTTTAAAGAGAGGACAGTGAGAGAGAGGAAAAAGAATCAACTTTATTTAGTTTTTCATCTGTTTTCCGTTGCTCCAACACTTAGTTGTGTACATAGTGCTGGGGTTTGAACTTACGTACTTATACATGCCAGGCAAGCACCACTGCTCTAGTCCCTCAGGATCCCATTTCTAATAAACTTTTAGAACTTCCTGAAGCACAGTTTGAAAACTAGTGACTGGATATTCTATAAATTCCCTTTTAATGTTGAATCTTGTTAAGCCAAGACAAGAGCTTGAACTTGCCCAACTATTTTAAATGACTTTCTCAAAAGGTTCGTTTAATCATCATCTTTCAGTCTTTTTGCTTACAAACTCTGAATTTGGCTGCCTCTTCTGACAACCCCCTGTTTTCATTTTCCATATGTAACCTCTATAGTAAGAACAAGGAAAATGGTCATTGACTGGGACTGGAACAAAATCATAGTGTTTTCCAGCGTTGGATCTCATTACGCAAGGGATGCTTGCAGACTCAGTGGAATTCAAGAGGAATTTGTTCGAGACCCACAGGATATCTTATCTCTGTATGCAAGATTTTGTGCTTGACACTGGGAATATAATGTCCAGTAAGATATGATCCTTGTCTCCAAGGGATGACCAGTCTAGTGGTGAAGATAGCCTTGTAAAGCTAAGTGCAAAAGGCTGGGGAAATACAGAGAAGCATGTGAGCCAAGGGGGAGTAGGGCTTGGGGAGGGATTCTGACAGAGATGGTTTAGTGGAACTTTTTTTTTTTTAAAGAAAGAGGGGACAGTGAGAGAAAGAATTTTATTTAGTTTTTCATGACTTCCGTTCCTCCAATACTTAGTTGTGTACGTGGGTGCTGGAGTTCAAACTCGCATACTTGCACATGCCAGGCAAACGCTGTAACCGCTGAGCCATTGCTCCAGCCCCTTTAGTGGAACTTTTAAGGACAAATAAGAATAAACTTTTTGAGGGGACTAGGCATTTGAAGCAGGCAAAAATACTTGAAAACTTTATTGGTAGAAAAAGTACAGTGATGAGGGAATTGCTGGAATCTAGAATGGCTGGAGCTGAGGAGTGGGAGGGGGCTCAGCAATAGAAGAGCTTGGAGAAGTCATCAGGCACTAGATCTAGAAACTCTTGTGAGCTGATCCAAAAGATTTTGTCCTGAATGCTCTTGGTAGCCTGGGAGGACTCGAGTTTTTTGAACTAATTTTTCTTGTAGACACTCTGGTTTCTGAGACCTGAAGAGCTCAGAAGTAGCCTTGTTCAAATAAATGTCAGAAATGGCCTCCTCGGTGGACATTACAAATTATACTATTACGCTCAGAGCATGGACAGTCATTTCTATTCTGGGCTTGGCTCCCGATGCAGGCAGTGACCTTCAAGTCATCTCTCCCCTTCTGTCCCTTCTTTAGCAGAACAGAGATAAAAATATTGCCACCAAGCTGCTACACTAGGAGAAATGATAAGACCAAAGTGCTCCATAAGCATAAAGTACAGAACACCAGGAAAGTCCTCCCTAGTTAGAATATGATGTCTTTCAAAGGCTGGAGGAATCAAAAAAATGTATTGCATGGACTTTGTTCTTTCATTATCAGCAGGAAAATTGGTAGACTCGTTTCTCAGGACTGTTTCCACTACCATCTATGTCTTCTTAAGACCTTAAGTTTGGGGGCTGGAGTGGTGGCTCAGCGGTTACGGCGCTTGCCCGGCATGCGCAAGCTAGGTTCAAACCCTAGCACCCACGTACACAACCAAGTGTCAGAGAAACGAAAGCCATGTGAAAAACTCAATAAAAATTGATTCTGTCTCTCTCTCTCTCTCACTGTCCTTCTCTCTTTTTTTAAAAAAAGACTTTAAGTTTGCTGCTGGTGCTAGAGAAGGGCAGGATACAAAGAGTGGCAGTATATGTCACCAGCCAGCAGGCTCCTGCCAACCTCATAGGTTGTTGGTAGGATTGAGAAAATCCATGTAAAGGGCTTAGCACAGTGCCTGGCACGTGGTAGGCCCCCAGAAAATGTTAATGGCTATTGTTAACATGTGTATGTTGTGAGACCTGCTGAGTTCACAGAGCCTCCTATCTCACGCAAAAAAACACCTGTCTTTTGAGATTTTATTCCCTTTCAAGCCACAAAAACTTCTTGAGCAGGTACCTTGGTCTGGCAAGCTCTGTATCTGCCACAGTATTCTGTAATTCTCCTTGTTCCTCTTCTGAGATAGCACTGGTCAGTTTGCCTTGTATCCTAATTATTTATGTCAATGTCCTACCTGAACTGTGGGTTCCTCAAGTCAGGGACTAAACTTTAAATCTGTGCCCAGAAACAAGCATGCTTAGCCTGAACATGCTCTGAGGCCCTGGCACCTACCGTTTTCTTTTCCTGGCACTCTCTCCCCACTCATATATTAGTTGTCACCTTGCAGAGATGTTCTCCTGACCATTGAGTTATTGCTTCCACTCTGCAGTCTATCACATTATTTTATTTTCATTAGTACTGACAGTATTTGAAATAATCTTATTGATTTACTCATTTGTCTTTTCCACAAGAAAATAAGATACATGAGAACAGTAGCCTTATTTGTCCTATTCATTGCTATATTCCCGTTTTCTATTAAAAGTACTTGGCATATAGGGGCTGGAGCTGCGGCTTGGCGGTTACACAGCACTTGCCTAGCATGCACAAGTATGCGGGTTCAAACCTCAGTACCACATACACAACGAAGTGTCAGAACAATGAAAGCCACATGAAAAACTAAATAAAATTGATTCTCTCTCTGTCCCTCTCTTAAAAAAAAAAAAGGTACTTGGCAAATAATAGGCGCACAGTAAATAGGAATAACTGCTGAATCGATGCTAAATCAAATGACTAGGGGAGTGAGCATTAATACTTCTCCCAGACTGAACAAAAGGTCAATACTGTGGAGAATGCAAAAAACAACATGTGGATCCAGCTTCCAAACTGGAGAACAAACAAGTGTCAATATGGACTTCCTGAAAAGAGACAAGGCAAACTATGACTAGGTGCTAGATGTGAGGCATAGAATCAGAGGCAACAGAGAACAGGTGGCTGAAAAAGAGCCTGAGAACAGGGATCACACCCTTCTCATTCTCCCATGTTCAGCACTTAGCACAATAGTTGGGGAACAGTTGCTCTGTGAATAACTATTGAACTGTACTGAGTAGACGGCCCATCAAGGTAATGCTGGGGGACTAGGTAAGATAGAGACTTTGTGTAAAAGTATCTTGGTTTACAAATATTTCCACTCAAATTCTCAATCTATGTGTATTAAGAGATTCTCTTGGGCTGGGGATGTGGTTCAGTGGTATACAGCTTGCTTAGTATGCACAAGGCCCAGGGTTTGTACTGGGGTTTGAACCCCAGTACCAGAAAAAGAAATAAAAGAGATTCTTTCTTAAATCCATATCTCTAAATACACACACACACAATTAAGATAATGTATGGCTGAAATCCATGTCATTTATTTAGTCAACAAACAACTGAGTATCTTTTATGGTCCGGGTCATGTCCTTGGTGCTGGAAAGAGAGATAAATCCTGGCCCTCAAGGAGCTTACAGTCTAGTGAGAAAAAGACACAATAAATAAACATAATGTAACCAGAATATGCAAAGGGAACCACTGTGGAAGACAAACTGCAGAGCAACCTAAATCCTATAGTCAATGTATGCAGGAAAAGACCTGGCTAATGGATATTTTTGTGAAAAGTTAATAAGACAATGGTTCTCAAAGCATGGCTCAATAATTATTTACATGAGAAGTATCTGGAGTACATTATTAAAATGCAGATTCCCAGCACCCTCTGCAAACATTCTGATTAAGTAGGTCAAAGGCCTGGGAATCTGCATTTTAAAGCACTGAGTGAATCCATTCATCTTAAAGATTGAGAACCAGTGAGTGAGATAGGGCTTGTCCTTTAAACTGGAATAAAGAATGAAGAATTATCTATACATGTGAAATGTTGTGTTGGTTTAGGGGCTGGGGGAATAGAAGAGGAAGGGGTTGCCATTTATTAATCTACATGTAAGTTAACTTAATTCTTACAATAAGCCTATGAGGTAGGTATAATAAACTGCATTTCACAAATGAAAAAGTTATAGAGTTTAAGTAATTTATTCAACATTATAGTGCTAATAATAATAGCAACATAACACTTTTTTTTTTTTACACTGACATTGGAACCCATATTCTTTTAAAGTCTGCCAACTTCCTATAACACCATGCTAGCACCAGGGGACAAATTAATAAATTACATGTTAGCATTTTCTTTTAGTTCTTTGCCAGATCTCTCTAGGTAAATAAATATAAAGAAAAGCCAGATGGTACTTTAGTCACACCTAATATAATTTATCCATGGTTACATCCTTCTTTGGCAAGTTGGGAATGAGGGCAAAGCTAAGAGGGGAACCATAAAATAAGTGGCCATTTCTTTTTCCATCATTTTCTCACCTCTGGTGGAGGTGTTATGAAAATGAACCAAAGTACTGGGTGTGGTGGTACATGCCTGTAATCCCAGTAACTTGGGAAGCTGAGTCAGAAGAACTGAGGTGTGAGGCTAGCCTGGGCAACTTAGTGAGACCCTGTGCAAAAATAAAAAAAAAAATAAAAAAAAAAAAAAGAAAAGAAAAAAAAAGCAAGAAGTTGTGTTTCAGGGAGCTGGGGATGTAGCTAAGTGATACAGCGCCCCTAGGTTCCATCTCTAGTACTGGGATTAAAGAAAGAAAGAAAAAAAAGTATGTACTAATGGGCCTGTCTAGAGAGGGAAAGGGAAATAACTATATAACCACGAATGCGACCCCACCTGAAGTCAAAGATTCTTGGGGTACAAGATATTCAGAAGGTTGGAAGGCATTTAAGGAGAATGGTAGGGCTGATAAAACTCAAGTTTCTTAAAAGATGACCTGTTAGGACCAAGGGTCAGTCCAGAATTTGCAAACAGCTAAAAAAAATTCTTTTTCTTTTATAGTAATGGGGATTGAACCCAGAGCCCTGTGTAAGCTAGGAAAGTACTCTAACACTGAGCTACATCTGTAGCCCTTTTTAAACTTTTTTTGAGATGAGGGTCTTGCTAAATTGCTCAGGACTAGCTCAACATTACCATCCTCCTGCCTTGGCATTACAGGCATGCACCACCACCACCACGTTCAATCTGTAGAGCAATTGTGAAAGGATAGCAGATTCTCCAAGTTAAAACAAACAGTATCTGTCTCTACACACTGACTCAGAAGTATAACAGAACATACACAGCTCAAAAATATAATGGGAAATTCAATTCTTTTTAAGAAGCTTGTGGACAGGTCCAACCTGTAAGTCTTCCATAATGAAGAACAGACAGACACACACACATGCGTACACACACACAAACAGCAGATATTACTTAAATTTCTACTCACCATATTCGGTGTCACCAAGGGGCAGCAGACAAATGAAGCATGTTAGAGAAATAGAAGGGAAGGCATGGTACAAGTGGTTGACAATAATTCTGGGGATACAGAGACCTTGAACTCAGAAGGATGGTGTATAACCACCATTCTTTTCATCACTGAGTTTACAGCAATAACAGTGATACTAAAAATCACACATGGGTTTCCAGTGCTAAACAACAACTTTTTTCTGGAGTTTTAAGAAATTGCTGAGTCCGAAGATGAGCTTTGTTTGTTTGTTTGTTTGTTTTGGTGCTGAGGATCAAACCCAGGGCCTTGTTCATGACAGGCAAGTGCTCTACCACTCAGCCACATCCCTGGTTCCAAGGTGAGTTTTGATAAAATCAGTCCACAGATTGACACCATGGACAGAGAGCATGCAGCTTATATTTCACTTTTTTGTACAACAGACTGTGAGCCAGACTTTATTTTATTGCTACATTTTCTCACAATCTGAGAACATGTGGGTCCATCCACTTTTTCACATAATGCTCAGAGCTGTTACAAAAAAACATGCGAATCTGGAGTGATATCCTTCTTAAAAAAGTGTTTTATTTACACTGCACTGATTTACCTGCTTCAGATGCATAGCTGCTAACAGGCAGCATTAGAGACATAGGTACCACATACTATGGTTTAACAGTGAGCAGGCACTGTATCTGTTTATCTAATTGTACCTGAAATTTGCTGACACCCCAACTCTGGGAGAAATATAGATGGAGTCTATAGTCTAATAATATATAATAATATATATTAGAACCTAAACAGTATATTTAAGCAGCAGACTGGCACATGGGAAAAGTATATAAAGCCCATATCTAACTACAGGTCTTCAAGTTTATCATCATGTAACAAGTTCACAAAGATGTATAACTGGGAGCAATGAGGTAAAGAATGCAACTGTACTGTTATATTATGTAAATCAAGTCAACCAATCTGCAGATCCCTGGCTGTCTCTTGTTATGACCAGAAACACTTAGAGGGAAACCTCAAGTATGCTGAGAGGTAATTATCAGAACATTTGGGTACCTCTGTTCCTGAATATCAAGTATTAGGGCTCATCTCCACAATCACCTCTTGCAATAAGCACACAGGGCAACTCATTAGATTGCTCATTCGATGCGTTCTTGAGTTCAAGGGGGTGGGTGGGCTCTAGATTATACAGGGGTGAGCTGTTCTGTGAAGAGCCAAACTTTATAACTCTAAGTCTTATCTTGGTTCTGGGTATATTTCAGTTCTGCTCCAAGTCCACTTTGTTCCAATTCAGCGATGACAGACATATATTTGAACTCATTTGGTCTGAGGTTAAAGGTCTCCACTAAACCATAGGTCTCTTTCCGATCAGTGGCATAGAAGAGCTGGACTTGATTGGCGATGCACTGTGCCTCAGCAACATTCTGTAAAGCAAAAAGAGTCGTTAGGTCCCTCCCTGTACAGGGCCACAAAGCTCTGTGTCTCCAAGTTCTGTGGTGGGTGGGGGCTCCAAGTAGTCACTGCTTCTGAAATCTTCCCTGACCTCCCAAGTCTTGGTTAGGTACCCCTGGCTCCATGAAACCAAATCATCGTATATTTATCACTATCACAGTATTTAATCACACTGCATTGTATTTGTAGCCCCTCTTCTTTCTGTCTTCCCTAATACAAATTCCTCAAAGAAACAGACCATGACTAGTTTTATATTCCTGCACACAGTGACATCTGGTGAATGTGGTGAGGAAACACGGCCTCTGCCAACAGCCATGTGAATGGGGCAAGAAGCGAATCTCAAGTACAATCTACCTTCGATGACTATAGTCCTAGACAACATCCTGATAGCAACCTCATGGTATTTTGAGCCAGAATCACCCAGCTGAGCCGCTTCTGAATTCCTGCCACATAGAAAGTATGAGGTAATAAAGGTTGGCTGTTTTAAGTTACTAAGTTTTGGAGTAATTTGTTATGCAGCCATTTATAAACAATCTAATAGTAAAGCCCCTGGTAAAGAAAGGTCCACCTTCTCCAAAAGCAGAGCAGGGAAAAGGACAGCATGGTGGTGTGGGGTATGGGGCACGGGTCACAACCTCAAAACCTCACAAAAGAATTACCTCAAATGATTCTTTTATTTTTACACATTTGGCAGTACTAGCTCACCAGAGGCACTTATTCATCATCATGATGTTCATGGCCAAAATCAAATCCCAAAAGATACTAGAAAATTCCCAGTAAAAACTGATTGCCCAAAATGTGATGAAGACGTGTTTATAAATACTGTAGGCTGTGCTTCACCTCTGTTCCCTCTATGGGACTTTTAGGTAATTTCTCCTAAGTAGGCACTAATCTCTGAAACCAGATTTTCAATCAAAATCCTTTTCCCAAAAAACTGGCTATGTAAAATTAATAGAATTTTAGAGTTGGAAGTAGCCTCAGAGATTACCCAGTTCTGATATAATAGGCCAAGAAACAAGGTTGATGAGGTTCAGGGACAGGCACAAGGTCTTGTAGTTGGCCAGTGGCAGACTGAGAATCCAAGGTTGGTACTCCTTCCACTCCACCCTGCTACTGTTACTAATAATTAAGACTGATTAAAGTCACTAAATGGCATTTTTTTTTTTAAAGAAAGAGGAACAGTGTGAGAGAGACAGAAAGAGAGAAGCAATTTTTTATTTAGTTTTTCATGTTGCCTTCGTTGCTGAGACTTCGTTGCGTACATGGTGCTGGGGTTTGAACTCGTGTACTCGTGCATGCCAGGCAAGTGCTGTAACCGCAGAGCCACAGCTCCAGCCCCACTAACTGATGATTTATATTTTCTCATTTTGATTTAAATGCCTAACACCTATTTTTCCATGCTTTCTTTTCACTGAGCAATGGGGCAAGTGCTTCTATAAGTTATCACTATCTCTATTCATTTAATTATGTCTGTGTCCTTAATACCCTTATTTCTATTAATATGCTCCTGGCATAGATCAATCCCTCATTCTGACATACCCACAACCACTTTTTCCCTCTTTTGCCTGCATTATCAATATTTCTATATTGGATTTTTCTCAAGAACACATGTTATTTATTCCATATTAAGAACAAGACATCCTATTTCTCTTCCTTCAGCTAATGCCCTACTCTCTCCTTCCCTTTTAAGAGTTATTAATGTTTACTCTTCTTAATTTTTCTTCTAATCCTCTCTTAAACCTACTCCAATCATGCTTTATCATTCCTTTGAAGTTGGTCTCATAAATGTTCCCAAAGACCTCCATGTTTGTGAAATTGAGTAAATTCTCAGTCATCATCTCATTTGTCCTATCAGCAAGTGACATTTGGCCACCTGAGCATTCCCTATTACTTAAAACATTTTCTCTCAGCTTTTAGGGCATTCTACCGTCTTAATTTTCCTCCTGTCTCACAACTGTTCCCTCTCAATCTTCTTTGCTGATGCTGCTTACCTCTCCAGGACTCAAGTTGTTAGATTTCTTTTCTTCTCTATCTTCGCTTATTTCCTTGGTCATCTCATTCAATCTTGTGGCTTTAAATGCAATCTGTTTGCTGACAATCCCATATTTGTATCTGCAGCCTGAACCTCTCCCTGAACATTAGGCTCATATATCTAACTGCCCATTATTTGGAGATCTGATACATATTGCAGTTTTAGCACATCCAGAAGCTCCTGATTTTCTTCCCAAACCAATTCCTTTTGCAAAAGGAATTGCAACCTAAAGTAGTAGACCCTTTAGGCCTGGGTCTACTACTACTGTGAGATATTAATGAGTAATACTGTCCTTCCCACTAGCATCTGATAAGAGAGAGGAGAAGGAAACTAAGTGTTATAATGAAGAATCTCAGGGGAAAAAGGCTCTAAAGCATCTACTATTTTGAGGACATTCTGAACTACTTTGCCAGATAATGACATTGAAATGACAAAGACTAGTCAAACAAATTATATAGTAATCATAAACCTGCTCGTTGTACCTGTGCAGGAAGAACATACTGGACATTACCAGCTGTAGGCATATGTTCAGTACTCTACTGGGAATGGGAAAGGAAGAAAGGAAATCACACATATGATGGTTAGTTACATATGTGAACAGTGTGGAGAAAGACAAAAGAGAGAACTATTCTAGACTTTCAGCTCTTACCTACACTTAAGAAGTCATTTACTTGTCTACAATCTCTGACCTGAAACCTTTAATGTCAGATGTGTCTTGGATTCAGAATTATTGGATTTTAGAAAGGTAATGGGTACAGATAACGTGTAACTATGTAGTATACAACTTCCCATAAACATTTCATATTTCCCTAATAAAATGTGTAATATTCAACGTCAAGTGGGATGAGTAAGAACTATAAACGGCTTCAACTCAGTTTAAGTGAAGATTTAGCTCCCAAATGAATTTCAGCTAAGTAAGGTTTGTGACCAAATGAGTATTAAAAAATGATTTTCAGAGTCTGTGGATTTCAGAATTGTGAAAAAAGTGTGTGTACTAGCTTCAACTTGCAAGATTGTGAGCAAGACCAAATCACTGTCAATTTTATAACTAAGAAAAAAGTATATATAGGTCTCTAGAATTCTACCTCTCATAAACTTTAAGAGCAATATCTTCAGAATGACTATGTAAATGCAATGAGGTAAATGTTGATTCTTACCAGAAAAGTGGAATCCATTTCTGCTGTCATCAGCACTATGCCCTTTTCTTCCTTAAGTTCAGGGTAGTGATATAAAATCAGTTGGCTAGCTGCAGTGTCCCCTCGGGTCTGTAAGAGGAACACTTATCAAGGCTCAATAAGGTACCACCACAACAAATTGCAATTTCAAAGCAATAGAGAGTCTGGAGGAAATTCTGACTCTTAACAGCCCCTGGGGTGGCTAGTGAACTGGAGGACTGGTAGGGGCAAGGTTGGACCTGCAAAGGAACAGCAAAACCGACAGTTTGCACGGTGTTATTTGTCTTCAATTGGAAAAGGTTCAGTGTTTTTCCCAGAAAATGTTTATAGAAGGTAGTGTATCCTTCATTTTGTCTATACATTTAAAAACAAAATGGCACAAGCAGCTACCAAATCAAGTTCTAAAGAAAGTAACGTGCAAGTATAATTCCCACTTTTATGGATTAATTCATTTCACAGCTAAAATCTATTCCCCTTGTCTAGCCCTGAAGACTGAACTCATTTTAAGTTGTAGCAACAGCAGGAGAGTCAGTACATAGGTCAGATTTGTAATGTACAGTTTTAAAATATAATTCTCTCTTAAAAAAAAAAGATAACATTCTAAGTTAGCCATGTTTTTTTAAGTGGGGCACACACATTAAGTGTTAATGAAGACAAAAGTAAGAGACAAAAGAGATCCAGATGTAGTAAGAGATGGTGTTGTGAGGTCTTTTTTCTAATTTCTTGGCATTGAGTGGGGCCTACAAAACTAGCCCAGCATTCAAAGCATGACAATTCATCAGTGCCATAGCAAGTACTGCTGAGAGTTAGCAGATATTTTGTGCCTTAAACCTCAGAAAGGTCTCAGTCCCACCAAAGAGTAGGCCTCTTTCTTCTATCCTTGTGCTTGTTAGGGCAAAAGTCACCTACCTGAATATTTATAAGTGCAGTGAAGTGGAGTTCAGTACCTGTCCATTGTCCTACAAAGAACTCATAACCTTCCCTTCTAGGTAGTGCACACAGAAACTGTGAGAAAAAAATGCACAAAATACAGAGGAATAAATGAAGTCATTTGCTTTATGTCTATCACCTGTATCAATCACTCCAGTTTTTTTCATTTAATTGTTTTTTCCACATTTTTATTGGTGCATTATAGTTGTACATATTAATGGGATTTGTTACATATTCTTACATGCACATAATATAACAATAAAACTTTGTAATATCACTCCCCAACATTTCCCCCATCCCTCACTGCCTTCCACCCCTTGGTTCCTTTCCTCTATTGATCTCCCTTTGACTTTTAGGAGATCCACCCCAAACTTTGTTTCCCATTTTCCTCTCTAGCTTCCGAATATGACAGAAAACATGACTCTTAAACCTCTGAGTTTGACTTATTTCACTTAACATGATGGTCTCCAATTTCATTCATTTTCCTGCAAATGCAATAATTGCATTATTCTTCATGGCTGAATAAATCTCCTTTGTGTACGTATAGCACATTTCCTTTATCTGTTCATCTATGATGGATACCTAGGCTGGTTCCATAGTTTGGCTATTGTGAATTGTGTTGCTATAAACATGGGTATGCGTGTATCACTGTAATAAGATGACTTTAATTCTTCAGGATAAATACCAAAAGTGGTATAGCTGGGTGATATGGTGGTTCTATGCCTAGTCTTTTTTTATTTTTATTTTTGAACAACCATACAAATTTTTAACAAAATAATATAAAATGTGTATAGTTTTTTGGATACTAGATTTACCCCCAGGAGTGCCCCCCCCAATTTCCCACCCATATCCCTCCCTTCCCTTACCCACCATATCTCTAAAAAAGTATTAGGGTGTATAACATTACACCTTATCTGGATTTAACACATGATAATAGACCACCTTTCTGAATGGCCAGGGTCTAGTTCCAACCTCCACAGATGAGTGGAAACATTCGACCCTTGGTTCTCTGGGTTAAGCTGATTTTACTAAGCATAATTTCTTCCATAGCCATCCATTTACCTTCACAGGCCGCAATATCATTGTTTCTAATTGCTGTGTAAAATTCCATGGTATATATGTACCACAGTTTTTGGATCCATT
>PVKS010043810.1:0-14670 GCA_004027875.1 Aplodontia rufa
ATTGTCCAGGGTCTAGTCCCCACCTCCACAGATGAGTGGAGACAATCGACCCTTAGATCTCTGGGTTAAGCTGATTTTACTCAGCATGATCCCTTCCATAGCCATCCATTTACCTTCAAAGGCTGCAATATCATTGTTTCTAATTGCTGTGTAATATTCCATGGTATAAATGTACCACAGTTTTTGGATCCATTCTTCCTGTGAGGGACATCGGGGTTGTTTCCATAGCCTAGCAACAGTAAATTGTGCTGCTATGAACATCAATATTGCTGTGTCAGTGTAATGTGCTGATTCTAAGTCCCCTGGAAAGATAACCAGGAGTGTAATAGCAGAGTCATATGGTGGACTCATCCCTAATTTTTTAAGGATTCTCCATACTGCTTTCCAGAGGGGCTGTACAGTCTGCAGCTCCACCAACAGTGTGTTAGTGTGCCTATCTCTCCACAGCCCCTCCATCATCTGTTATTGTTTATTTTCTTCATCTTTGCCATTCTGACTGGCGTAAGGTGATATCTTAATGTGGTTTTCATTTGCATTTCTCTGATTACTAATGATTTAGAGCACTTTCTCATGTATTCATTGGCTTGATCAATGTCCTCTGGTGAGAAGTCTCTATTTAGCTCTTTGGGCCATTTATCAATTGGGCTGTTGGTGTTTTTGTAGTTGACATTTTTGAGGATTTTATAGATTCTGAATATGAGACCCTTGTGTGAGGAATCATAGTACATGATTCTCTCCATTTCTGTAGGAAACCTCTTTTACATCATTATCTCTGCCTTTCTACTGAAGTCATCACAGAAAAATATCATCTGTAATATTCAGTTCCTTTCACTATTTCCATGCACACAATCATGTCAGTTAATGTGGTCATCCACAATTATTTAGACAATATTCATTTATGCTTAATAAACTCACACAAAGAGAGAGAGAGAGAGAGAGATCTCACTTCTATTCTACCAATGGAAATGTCTCTGCTAGAATCTGGCATCAGTGCTTTTCAGGATAAGGTAAATTAACCTTCAATAAGAAATGATGCACAAATGTCGATAAGTTAAAAGAACCCAGAATATCATTCACTTTAAATGCAGGCAATTCTCTGAGATGGCGTTATAGTTTGAATATGAGGTGTTCCCCAAAGCTCATGAAACACTGTAGCATATGTAACATTATTAGATTATGAGCACTATAACCTCATTGATAGGTTAATCCATTTAATGGATTGATAGTGGAAAGACCACTGAAGATAAGCATAGGTACGTAAGATGTTATTGAAGAAAGTAGGTCATTTGTGGTACACCTTTGGATTTTATATCTTATCTCAATGGATCCTTCTGCTTTCTGCTTTCTGGTCATCATGAACTGAGTAGCTTTCCTTGGCCCTGCCCTTCCTTTATGATGTTTTACCTTGCTTTGAACCCAGAGCAGTATGTAGGATGACCATGGACTAGACCTCTGAAACCATGGGCAGAAATAAATGTTTCCTCCTCCAGGTTGCTCTGGTCAGCTGATCCCAGTGGCAAAAATCTAACTATCACAGAGGATAATGCTCCTAAAAGTTGTGTTTCATTTCAAAATTACCTAATTTTGTGATGTCTCCATATTAATATGCATTTGTTATCACTGTGACATAGAAGGAAAAAAAGAGCCTCAAGAATCAACAACTGTTATTCAAATGCTCAATTCATCCATCTAATAGGAAAACAAGTTCTGCTTACAAAGCGATTCACTGTGCCTTCTAATTTTAAAGAAATGGAAAAACACAATATAAGAAAAAAGAACCAGATATATCAGTAAGCACCAATAGATACAATTCTAAATAAACTAATCTGCAAATTATTATATAAGTTTTAGCATACTAATGAAAAATTTGTGTATTTAATAAAAATGAAAGTTTAATTAAATTAAAGCTGTCACCAATTCTTCCCTAAAATAACAAATAAGATAATAATCATAAATAATAATAATTTTAAAGAAGACAGCTGCTAACATTTACTTTGGAGAATATATTATTTCCAGCACCTCATTTTTAACTATGTTGGTAAAATCATAGTGGAACAGGAGGATATGAGCATCTTGAGTATCACTTAGAAATTGAATTTAGACAAAAAAAATGATAAGAAAAATGCATCATTCATAGGAAGCTCTAAGTCTTAA
This sequence comes from Aplodontia rufa, assembly GCA_004027875.1. Taxonomy (NCBI): domain Eukaryota; kingdom Metazoa; phylum Chordata; class Mammalia; order Rodentia; family Aplodontiidae; genus Aplodontia; species Aplodontia rufa. The sequence continues at coordinate 2,155 of PVKS010043810.1, forward strand.
TAGAAAAATTACAGATGGCCTGAAGAGAACTCTGTCATAATGAAAAATAATACAACCTGTGCCATGTTCTATATCCACTCATGAATGTCACTGTGTAGACTCCAGAGGATCTACAGATCCTTGTTGATGTGCTTTCAAATGAAACCAGACAGTGAGGCTGGAAAAAAATTAAAAAGGTATCAAAATGAATGTGTGGAGTATTATTTTATACTTAGAAAAATATCAAAATACATATATGTAAACTCTCTTCTGTGTTTTTCCATTGGAAGATAGAAGTCAGCATTCATTCTTCTACCTGCTGGTTGAGGGAAGATTAATGAGTTTGGCATCTATAGATGTCTCCATTGTCCTTAGTCTCTATATTTCACAGAGTCATTTTCATTTTTGCAAACTGTTATTGTAAAGTATAATGTTCTCATACAAATTCTCAAACAAATGAGTGTTTTTAAAATACCGCTTTATAATAATAATGATATATTCATGGACTTGAGTTATTATATGTTTTATAACTGTGCTTTTGGTGTGAATTATCTTGTAACAATTCAAGGCCTGCTCACTTGGCTTAATTAAAGTTTTCCCACTCTTACAAAGTGCATAAGTGGAATAGAAGTATTTTAAAATATGTCATTTTTGGAGAGAGAATCTGATTAGTGTTTGATTCAGCAGCCTGGAGAAATAAATTTAGTCTCAAGGCAGCACAATTCTATCAATATATGGAAAAGAAGGTACTTTATGGCTTTATGTCCACATCTCCAAATGATTAAGGAAGGAAAAATACTACTTCTTTAAGCATTATAGTACCACCACCACTACTACTACTATTACTATTATTATTATTTTGTACAGCAAGTAGGTCATGATGATATTAACCAATATGTCTCCTGCTCCTGATATCCAAAAGCAACATGTAGATGTTTTGAAATGCTTTACTACATATAAAAATCTTGATGTTTCATGGCAGATCATTTTAAGAGCTCACAGTTACAGTACCATATCTTTGCTAAGATATCACTTTTATCTTTAACCAAATTTATATAAAGTATACAGGAACAAAATACAAAATCACTAGGATGTGACAAAAAACTATTTTATTTTCTAAAAATCTTCCTTTCATACAAATTTAAGAAGCTAATACCACATTAACCTTCAAAACTCCAGGCTTGGGCCTGGAACAACAGAGTGGCTCAGCAGTTAAAGCACTTGCCTGGCATGCACAAGGACTGGAGTTGGAGCACCAGTACTACAGAGACAACTAAAGGGTGGAGCAACAAAAGCCATGGAAAAACAAACAAAAATTGTTTCTTTCTCTCTCTCACTGTCCCTTTTTCTTACAAAAAAAAAAAAGAAAAGAAAAGAAAAGAAAAAGAAAACAGGCTTTAATGATAACTGCAGTTTAGTCTTGCACGGAAAGAATACACACTTGAGTATGAAATAAGCATCTTTATTATCAATAGCATATGTGTTTACAAATTATTTCCAGCATAAGAATCTTATTAGCTGAAAAGGAAGTTATTTAAAGCACTGAATATCAAATTTCTATAATTGATTCATTCTCTCCAGATGGAAAAAAAATGCCTATGTGTTTTATTCACTATTTTTTACAAAGCATATTTGTACATAATTAATGCATGTTGTGATAAATATACTTAAGACTAATGGAAGATTGTTTTTTAAAAAAATAATAATAGAAATTAGATAAAATATTTCTGTCAAATGATTTACGTTTCCTTTTCATCTATGTAACTGCCCTTCGTTTCAGTAGCTGGAAAGAACAAAGCCCCTAGACAGCAAAATGATTAATTTCCTATACTCTGAATATCTTCATTTCTCTCTCTCTAATATACCAAACAGTCACTAAAAAGGCATCACTTATGAAATGTGAGAGTGAGTTAAACTTTTGAAGCATTATGCTATGTGGGTTGCAATGAACACTATGCTCTATTAACATGACTTCAATATGATCAAATACTGGTTCTATATCTGAGATTACTGAAACAGAACTGAGAGTATCATAAGGGTTAAAGACATATGAAATGTTAAATCCTTAATCATCTTTCACACATTTTATGGGTAGCCTATCCTTTCTCACAACTCAATGAAGTTGAGGTGATGACTACAGGAAAACAGTCAACTAATTAATTTTCACTTTCAAAAAGGTCAAAATAGTACAGCACATCACTGTACTTCCCCAGAATAAATGGAGCATGCAAATGTTAATACTTCCTCTAGAAAAAAAAAAAGAAACTTGGAAAAATATGAAAGAAAATTGAGTAAAATTGTCTGACTGCTTCAAGGTATCAGGTAAAATTTAGCTCAAATTTTAAGCTCCCAGCAAGCTATTTGCTGTAAAATAGAAAAGCTACTCATGTTCTTATAACTGTATCTTGAAAGTTACTTCTCAATTGTGCTTCTTGAATGTATTAATTTTCTGCTAATAAATATGAGCAACATCCCTCTTAGTTACATGTCTGGTACAGTTTCTAACATAGTCTATAATGTGCATGGCTATATGCACACATTTTAATCACACATACAACTTGGTATTTCTAATGCTTTGATATTTTAGAATAAAACCACTAAAGACAAGAGCATTATCTGATTTCTTACTGCTGTCCTTACTATTCTGCAGCAACTTGAGTGGCATCTATCTCCTATCCATAAAGGTTTAATATTTCTAATGACTAATATTTCCTTCTTTAAAAGTGCTTTCTTTAAAGTGCTTTCTTATAACCAATTTCAGCATAATTTTTACTGTAGGTAGTAAATGAGATAATGTTTATAAAATGCATATCATAGAGCTTGACACAGACCAGACATTTGAGGAAACATGGCCTCTTAACTGCAAATGCTCTGTGCATCCTGACCTACATTGGTTGGTAATCTCAGTCTCACACTTTGGTAATTATGCATCCTTCAGAACAGTATTTCATCTCTCCAAACATGCATTAATTTACACATATGTAGAATGAAAAAAATGAAATCTATCATAAAGCGTAATTGAGATGATCATAACCAACCATTTTGAAGATACTTAGTCTATTTGATACATAATAGGTGTTTAGCAAAGATCCATTTCCCTTTCACTATTTTAGTTTAACTCTTTTTTTTAAATTAATAATTTAACTTGCTAAGTTCTCTCAGTCTTCTAAATACTTTATGTTTCCCCTTCATTTCATATTTTTCAAAGGCACAATAAGGTCAAATTCTTCTTGTATAACTTCTTGGATTTTAGGAACCTGTGTGATTAGATTAGCCCCACCTAAATAATCAAGGCTGGTCTCAAGGCTTATAACCTCAACACGTGTAAATTTCCTTCCACAATGTTTGGTAACACAGTCACATGTTTCAGACATTAGGCTCTGGGCTTTTTCAAAGAGATATTATTCTGTTCACCATACACTGTGTAGGGTCATATAATGGACTTATTGTTTGGATCATTTATATTTACACAAACACACAATTCCCACTATGTTAAGTCTGAGAACTAGCAGTTAATTTCTTTTAAGCCTTTGCTATCAAATTTAAGAAACCTTCATAGTTCATTTTTAAATTTCCTCATCTATATTTAGGACAAAAAATTTGATTTATCATAAATTTTATTTCTTTCAATCCTTACTCCCAATTCTGTTATTATTATTATTAGGATTTTATTGATCATTCAACCCAGAAATACTTTACTATGAGTTTCTCAGTCCTTTTTATTTTTTTATTTTGAGGCTGATTTTCTCACTAATTTTCTAAGGCTGACCTTGAAAGTGAGATTCTCTTGTCTGTCTGCAAAATTACTGGGATGACAGGCATAAACCACCATTCCTGGCCTTACTTCTCTAATTCTACCAGTGAAATTTCTCTGGTATTAACAATCAAATTCTGAGCCCTACCCTATTTTGCACTTGTCACAGTTACACATTCAATTTGATTAGCTCATGTATATAAATTTTATTTCTTCTTCACTCTATTCTCTTCCTGATGCTTACTATACAATTGTTAAGCTTACTCCTCTTCCACATATATGATTATCACACTTTTTATATGTTTATGCAATTTTGGCAAACTGTACTCCCAAATGCTACACGCACAGTGTTTCAGTAGGCATATATATGGATATAGCTTCAAAATTTAGTCACTATTTTAACTTCATAGTCAGATATTGCTATAAAAATAAGAGAATAAATTCATGATTTTCAGTATAAAAATCTGTTTATATATATATATATATATATATATATATTTATGATACATGTAAATAAATGCTTTGAAAACCAGAGCTATTGAAAGAAAACTAGACCATCAATCCAAAGAATCTCCAAGTGACTAAATTTAGAAGAGTATTTGAACAGAAAATTGAGAAACTCATGTTCTTGACTATATGAATTGAATAATTGATTAACCAGGTTCAGTGGTGCAAGTTTGTCATTCCAGCAACCCTGGAAACTGATGTAGAAGGACTCCAAGTTCTCAGTCAGCTTTAGCAATATAGCAAAACCCTGTCTCAAAAAAAATCCCCAATATTAAAAAGTAATAAATTAATCAATAAATAATAGTGAATCAATAATTATGAGCTAAGAATACAAATAAGCATAATCATAAGGATCCAATATATACTATTTCATATACATATAAATGAATATTTTAATATAATATAAATACATGTAGATAATAAATTAATAATAATAAATGATAAATTAATAAATAAAAGCATTCTCAAGTTGATATATAGAGAGACCCATCTACTCTGTGGTACACATACTTTCAAATGGCAAACATAGAGGTTCAGAAGAAAATAGAAAATCACAATTAGGCAAACACCATAATTATAACTCTTGAAGACAATATCCACTGATGGATGAGAAAATTATAAGGCAAAAGTTATAGGAGAATGAAGCATTCATAATCTCATCCTCTCCTCCCTACAATATTTATCATCTACAAAGGGAGATGTAGCAAATTGGAAAAAAGTGGATGAAGCCAACATAGCCAGGTTATCAAAGTTAGAAACACCTGAAATAAAATATACTACTGTTATGAAGTACTTGATGCACTGACTAGGTTTTCATGGTATCCTTTAAAAAAATGCACCATACCACTGCTATGACAAGACAATAAGACAAAACGAACTTGAGGGTTACTTGACAAAATAATTAATCAATGCTTTCAAGTGGTAAAGTGTTAAGGTGCTGAGAAAAAGGTTGAGGACTATTCTGGGCTGGCAAATACTCAAGAAAAATACTAATTGTAAATAGTATGAAAATGGAGAGAATTGTCAAAGAAAAAAATAATGTTCATGAAAAACCATATGAAATATATTAGGGTAGTAATATAGTTAATGATATTTAATCATTATTTATTTTCATTATAAAAGTGGTTACTGTGATTGTATATATTATTAACATACAGAAAACAGAATGAAGGAATAAAAATTGAGTTTCTGTTCTGATTTTGGAAACTTTTATGAATCCTTAAGTTAATTCAAACTGCTATGTAATGCATTAAAATCTATTGGAGACTTTTATGTGCAAGCGCATAACAATAGCCATAAGATTAAGCATATACTATTTAGCAATTATCAGTTTATATAAGTCATGCATTAATTCATTTAATACTCATGGTCACACCACGAAATAATTACTATGCTCCACCCTACATTTGAAGAAACAGAGGGAATACTGCCTAAGAAAGTAAAAATCATGCAAACATTTAGCTCATATCTACTGTGCTACATGGGCCTCTCCCTCGTAGCAACATATGGAACTTAATTCAGACTTTATTGGACATATAATTGGACTAAATATTGTATAATTTAATTACCAACCTCTAGATTTGAACTTTAAAAATAAGTAACCATGAGTTCAGGGTAAACTGCACATACCATTAATAACAGAATACATGCTAAATATTGCACAGTAAAAATTAAGAAAATAAGAAAATTTTTATATCAGATTCTAATTTATTTTTATTCTTTTAATCATTAACTTTCTATTATTTTAAAATTTCAAATTAGCACCATTTTTATTTATTTATTTATTTTTTATTAGTGCATTAAAGTTTTACATAGTTTGGGGATTAGTTGTCACATATTCCTAGATGAACACAATTCAGCAATACAGTTTGTTCAATAACACCCCACACACACATCACTCTACTTGCCTCCTTGCATCCCTGATCTTTTGCCTTTTTTCTGGGTCCTATATTGTTCCTAAAAAACATAAATATAGTCACAGAATCCATATATCTATGAAGAACATTTTATATATATATATATATATATATATATATATATAGCTATAGTACATACATTGACTTTTATAATTGTGTGGAATGTAGCTTGCTTTATCTAAGTTCCAACATTTCCCCTTCTCTCCCTTCCTATTTATCCCTTGTTATTCTTCAAAATATTTGAAAATTGGATTAAACATTTAGGTTTTTGTATAAGTATGCATTATAGCTTATTCAAATATCTTATGAAGTGTCTTGCAACAGTCTCTCATAAAAACTAACATTTTGCATTTTTCGTCTATGTATCTAATACATGTGTTGATTTATTTTACTCCCAACACTGGAATTAGTTCCAACCTCCACAAATGAGGGATACAATTTGACCTTTGACTCTCTGTGTTTGGATAACTTAACCTAGCATGATTTCTTCCAATGCCATCCATTTAGCTACTATACATGCAATGTCATTGCTTCTAATAGCTGAGTGGAACTCCACTGTGTGTGTGTGTGTGTATATATATATATATTTAGATATTTTGGATCCATTCATCTGGTGAGGGGCATCTGAGTTGGTTCCATAATTTACCTATCATAAATTGAGCTGCTATGAATATGGATATTGCTGTGTCACTGTAATGTGCTAATTCTAAATACTCTGGGAAATACACAGAATGGATACAAGAAGACAGGAGAACAGTAGTTAAGGAATTCTTGAAAGAGAACGAGAATGAAGACATAGCATATCAAAACCTCTGGGACTGCATAAAAGCTTTCTTAAGGGGAAAATTTATTGCTCTGAGTGTCCATATTAAGAATCAGGAGAGATCCCTAACAAACAGGCTTATGCTCCAACTCAAATCTCTACAAAAGGAAGAACAGTCTAATCCCAAAGCCAGCAGAAGACAAGAAATAATAAAGATCAAAGCTGAAATCAATGAAATTGAGAACAAAGAAACAATAAAAAAATTTGATGAAACAAAGAGCTGGTTATTTGCAGAAATGAATAAAATTGACAGACACCTAGCTAATCTAACTAAAAGAAGGAGAGAATCAAAACAAATCAACAAAATCATCAACAAAAAAGGGGGCTGGGGATCACCACTGACCCCCTTGAATAGAAACAGATTTTCAGAACATATTTTGAAAAACTAAATCCTCTAAATCTGATAATGTGGATGGCATCGAAAAATTTCTAGACACATACAACATCCCGAAATTGACACAGGATGACATTGAAATCCTAAACAGACCAAAAACAGGCAATGAAATCCATAAGAAAATAAAAGTCTTCCAAAGGGGATTAGCCCAGGAGTTAATGGATTCTCTGTAGTTTTACCACACCTTTGACGAAGAGCCAACAACTCTCCTTATGAAGCTATTCCAAAAAATTGAAAAAAGAGGGAACTCTCCCAAACACATTTTAGGAAGCAACCATAACTCTGATACCAAAACCCAACAAACGCACATCGAATAAAGAAAACTACAGACCAATATCCCTCATGTATTTCGATGCAAAAATCCTTCATAAGGTTCTTGCAAACCACATTCAAAAGCACATCAAGAAAATAATTCATCATGATCAAGTGGGCTTCATTCCAGGAATGCAAGGCTGGTTCAACACATGCAAATCAATATATGTAATTCATCACTTAAACAGAATTAAGAACAAAAATCATATGACCATCTCAATTGATGCACAACAGGCCTTCGATGAAATCCAATGCCCATTTATGCTTAAAACTCTAGCGACAATAGGGATCAAATGACCTTATCTTAACTTTGTAAAGGCCATATATGCCAAACCCTCAGCTAGTATAATACTAAATGGAGAACGGTTGAAAGAATTTCCACTGAACTCAGGAACAAGACAATTTGCCTGCTTTCACCACTTTTATTCAATAAATACTCGAGACCCTGGCTGGAGCAATGAGGCAGGAGGAAGAAATCAAAGGGATAAGAATAAGAAGAGAGGAAGTCAAACTCTGCCTTTTTTCTGATGATATGATTTTATATCTGGAAGAACCAAAAAACACCACCAGAACACTGCTAGACCTTATAAACAGATTTGGCAAAGTAGCAGGCTGCAGGATCAACACCCATAAATCAATACCTTTCCTATATGCCAGCAATATTAGGGAAATTAGGTAATTGAACCTATTTACAATATCCTCTAAAAGAATAAAATCTTAGGAATTAATCTAACAAGAGAAGTAAAAGACCTCTACAACAGAAATTATCAAACACTGAAAACAGACACTGCAGAAGTCCTGAGAAGATGGAAGGATATTCTGTGTTCTTGGTTAGATAGAATTAATATAACTAAAATGATTATTCTGCCAAAAGCACTGTACAGATTCAATGGAATCTCCATCAATATTTTAATGTCGTTTTTGGTAGATATAGAAAAAGCAATTCTCAAATTCATATAGAACAACAAGAAACCCAGAATGGCCAAAATACTACTAAGCTAGAAAGATGGATCAGGTGGTTTTGCAATACCAGATCTAAAATTATACTATAAGTCTCTAGTATTGAAAAGAGCATAGTACTGATATCAAAACAGGGATGAAGATCAATGGAATAAAGTAGAAGACTCTGAGACAAAACCCCAGATCTTTAAAATCTGATCTTTGACAAAGTAGGTCAAATTATATCATGGAGGAGAGACAGCCTATTCATCAAATGGTGTTGAACAAACTAGAAAGCCACTTTCAGAAAACTGAAATTAGATTCTTATCTCTCCCTGTGCACAAAAATGAATTTTAAATGGGTCAAGGAATTAGGAATTAAACCAGCTACCATAAAACTACTAGAAGAAAAATTAGGACCAACACCCCAGCATATGGGAGTTGGTAAGGACTTTATCAACAAAGATCCTAAAGTGAAAGAATTACAGTAAAAAATTAATGAGTGGGACGCCATTAAACTAAAAAGTTTCTGCCTGTAAAGCCAAGGAAATATTCAAAACAGTCAAGAGACATCTTACAAAATGGGAGATATTCATGGCCTATGATCCCTCTGACAGGGGACTAATATTCAAAATTTACGTAGACCTCAAAAAACTCAATAACAACAACACAAACAATACAATCAACAAATGGGCTATAGTGATAAACAGAACCTTCTCAAGGGAGGACATTGAGCAAGCCAATGAAAACATGAGAAAGTGTTCTAAATCACTAGCAACCATGGAAATGCAAATCAAAACTACGTTAAGATTTTACCTCACTCTAGACAGACTGGTAAACATGAAGAACACAACTAATAGCAAATACCGGAGAGGTTGTGGGGAGATAGGAACACTAGCACACTGTTGGTGAAGTGCAGACTGGTCCAGCCACTCTGAAAAGCAGTTAGGAGACTCCTTAAAAAATCAGGGTTGGATCTACCATATTATCCAGCTATCCCTTTTGTAGAGACTTTCCAAGAAAGGGTAAAATCAGCACATTGCAACGACACAGCAAAATCCATGTTCGTAGAAGCTCAGTTTACAATAACTAAATTATGAAACCAACTCAGATGCTCCTCACTGGATGAAGAGATCCAAAAGCTCTGGTATATCTATATGTATATGTAATTAATGGAGATCTACTCAGCTATTAGTAGCAATGGTATTGCATCTATTTTAGGTAAAAAAATGGCATTGGAAGAAATCATGCAAAGTGCCAAACTCAGAAAGTCAAGAGCCAAATATTGTCCTTCATTTTTGGAGACTGGAGCTAAACCCCTTTTTTGGGAGTAAAGTACAGAAACTCATGTATTAGATCCATAGAACAGAAATGAAAAATATTAATATTTCTGAGATACAATTGCAAGATAATTCTTAAGATGTTTGAATAAGCTATGCTGCATAACCATACAAAAACCTAAATGTTTAATCACATTTTCAAATATCTTGAAGAATAACAAGGGATGATAGGAAGGGAAGAGAAGGGGAAATGTTGAAACTGAGAAAAATCAAGGTACATTCCAAGCAGTTATAAATGCCACTGTATATATTATAGCCTTATATTTAAAAATATTTTTCATAGGAAGAAGAATTATGTCCCTGTATTTGGCTTTTTAGGAACAATATAGAACCTAGAAGAAAGTCAAGGGATCACGGGCCAGGAGGAGGGAGGTAGTGGGATGTGGGGTGGTGAATATTGAACAAATTGTATTTCTGAATTGTATGCATCTAGGAACATGTGACAACTAATCCCAACATTATATAAAAGTATAATGCACTAATAAAATATATTTAAAAATTCAATGGATAGTTTAAGAAAAATTAGAATTTTCTAGAAAGAAGCTTGGAATGACAGGAGAATCGAGACTTGAAAGACAACTTAGAGACAAAAAGGATGGCATAAGATGTTAAATTTCTTCATGATTGTTGTTGGAGAGAATGATAATTGACAATGGAAAATATAGTTGTGTGTATTCTGTTGAGTGACAATACACAGCAAACAAAAGATCTAAGAAAAACAAATCCCAATCAGATTTAATCAAACAAAAATATTATATAGGCATATCATGGAGAATGCCAAAGGTCTTATGTTCCTGAACAGCAACCTAAATAAGAAGACATTATCTTACAAGATAAATTGGGGCTGGAGATGTGGCATACACTAGTACACAGGTTCAAACTCGAGCATTACTTTGAAAACAAAGTATTTGAGCAACAAAAGCCACATGAAAGCTAAATAAAAATTGATTCCCTCTGTTACTCTCTCTATATCACTCTACCTCTCTCTAAAAATTAACTACAATAGCAATCTTTAAAATAAAATTATAGTGTGATGACTATCAATATTTCAAGAAGGTATATTTTGAATTTTATATGTCAATCAATCTAGAGTAGATCATTCCATTGCAACTTTAAAATAGAATCAAAACAAGAAAAGCATGGAAACTAAGTTAGAACTCTGGTTCTCAGGAATAATATTTAAATGTAATATGTAATGTAATTCATAAGTGAAATATACAATGTCATAATAGGAAAAATAAATTTTCCCATTCAAAAAGGTGAAGTTTGAACATGCATAGCTGCATACACACATCTATTTTAGAATATCTCTTAACAGAAATGGTCTTCCTATCTTCAGTAATCTCCAGGTTCATGTTTGGGGGAAGTAACCACTTATACATTTAAATAAGCTTTTAGAGCAGAAATCAGAAAATCACAATCTTAGATTTAAACCCAGTCTTTGATGATGTATATTTCTAATTAGAACATAGCCACAAACTTTGTCTTGATTACTGTTTCTCTCTCCCTTCCCCTTCTCTCTCCCTCTCAGCATGTGTCCATGTGTGTGTTTATCTGTATATGTGAGAGAGGGAGAGAAAGACAGAGAGAGAGAGAGAGAGAGAGAGAGAGAGAAAGGTGGGGTATTGAGTAGTTATAATGGAGACTTTAAGGCCCCAAAATCCTAAAATATTTATCAGTGTATTTAGTAAAAATGTTCACGGAACTTTGTTCTAAAGCAATACCTCTTAACTTCGCTATAGAAGTAGTTGTTAGGTAACAGTTTCTTTTTTCCTTGGAAACTACATAACACTCAGACCACTTCCAGCTTATAGGAGACTGAGTCGAGTTTTATTAAAAGACAAAAATATTCACATGATTTGCCATTCTAGACTCAATGTGTCTTTAGTAGGATAAATACATATTAAAATATTAAAAGAGGACTTTCATATCAAAGAAAGGATTCCAATAACTATATATATACACACACATACATATGTATATGTATTTATATATGTACATATATATTTAATTTATAGAAGAGAGAAAACAATAGCAAAATCATAGTAAAATATAACCAGAATTGTACACATAAGGGCATAGAACATTTTTATCATATAATCAGTAAGCTGCTTACAGACATATTTATATTGCTACAGGTTAAAGGAACATTGTCTTTATTTTTTATTTTATTTTTTTATTAAGAGTATATAGAGATACAAACGAGAGGGAAACATTATCAAACCATCAATGACCAATGTATATATACATAGTTATCCAGGGGTAATGCCAAAACATGAATGACTACCTTGGGTTTCACCTGTTGCAGTTTCCCCCAGAAGAACTCTTGCATTAAATGGGTATCTCGTGTAGGAATAACATCTGCTTCTGAGATGGTTCCCCTATATTCCCATTCTCCAGTATCCTAGGAGTTCTTCAAATACCCTCCCCCACCCCTCCCACTCCCTACACCTCCAAGTATCCTAGGGAGCCATCCCCCTATTACGCTGAGATTCATACAATTTGAAGTTATTGTTAGGTTAGTTGTTTAACCTACTGCTTCCCCATGTATT
>PVKS010043811.1:0-14676 GCA_004027875.1 Aplodontia rufa
TAAGCTCATAATAACCTCAACATAGGTCAATTTCTTACACAAGCAAGGGAACCTTGCCTATGATGCTGAGGGAGGAAGGGAAGGTGGCAGGGAGGGGGTGGGAATAGGAGGGATATCAAGGCTGCTGGAGGGAGGGAGTATGGGGTAATCAATCCCGTGGGGAATCTTCCACTTTCCTGAGAAGTCCAACTAGCACCAGGTTAAGTAGGGGGAAACATGGAATTGAGGGGAACCCAAGAGGGAGACCATGTCAGCCTTGACTTGCTCTGTCATTATGCATTTGTTCTTGATTGTATGACAATGATTCCCTCCTAAATGTAAGACTATCTTGAATGAATAAAAATGGGGAAAAAAGAATAACATTGGTACCTTGATGGAGATTGCATTGAATCTGTATAAAGCTATGGCAGAATGGCCATTTTCATTATATTAGTTCTGCCTAACCAAGAACATGGAATGTCTTTCCATCTTCTCAGGTCTTCTTCAATTTCTGTCTTCAGTGTTCAATAATTTTCATTGTAGACTTTTTTTACTTCTCTTGTTAGATTAATTCCCAAGTATTTTATTCTTTTTGAGGATAATATGAATGGGACTGATTTCCTGATTTCTTCTTCTGCCCTATTATTGCTAGCATATAGGAAAGCTATAGATTTATGGGTGTTGATCTTATAGCCTTCTATTTTGCTAAATGTGTTTATAGCTCAAACAGTTTTCTGGCGGTATAGCTTACCTTCCTCTCTTTTTTGTATTCCTTTGATTTCCTTTTCTTCCCTGATTGTTCCAGCTAGAGGTTCAAGGACTATGTTGAATAAAAGTAGTGAGAACAACCTTGTCTTGTTACCAAGTTTACTGTAAATGCTTTCTGCTTTTCTCCATTTAGTATTATACTAGCTGAGGGTTTGTCATATATGGCCTTCACAAATTTAAGCTAAGATTATTTCATCCCTTTTTTCTTTAGAGTTTTGAGCATAAATGGGTGCTGCATTTTTGTTCATCAGGGATGTTGGTCCATAATTTTCTTTCTTTCTTTTTTCTTTTTTCTTTTTTTTTGATGTGTCTTTGTTGGGTTTTTGTATCAGAGTTATAACCATAACTCATAACCATGCCTCATAAAAAGTGTTTGAGAGAGTTCTCTCCTTTTCAATTTCTTGGAATAGTTTAATAAGGAGAAGTGTTAGGTCTTCCTCATAGGTGTGGTAAAACTCATTATAGAATCCATCTAGTCCTGAGTTTTTCTTTGGAAGGCTTTTAGTTGCTATATGAATTTCAGTGCCTGTTACTGGTCTATTCAGGATCTCAATATCATCCTGGGTCAATTGGGGGATGTTGTATGTGTCTAGAAACTTATCCTTGTCTTCCACATTATCTAATTTAGAGGAGTATAATTTTTTAAAATATATTCTGATAATATGTTTGATATCCAAAGGGTCAATGTTAATCACTCCTTTTTTGACAGTGATTTTGTTGATTTGCTTCATTTCTCTCTTTATTTTAGTGAGATTAGCTAGGGGTCTATCAATTGCATTTATTTTTTTCAAAGAACCATCTCTGTGTTTCATTGATTCTATTTACTGTTTTGTTGTTGATGATGTTGCTCCCAATTTCATTGATTTCAACTCTGATCTTGATTACTTCCTATATTCTTCTGGGTTTGGGATTAGAATTTTCTTCCTTTTGGAGGGATTTGAGGTGGCGCATAAGCTTATTTATTCAAGATCTCTCTTGGTTTTTATGCAGGCCCTCAGTGCTATAAATTTTTCCTTTAAAAATGCCTCCAAGGGCTGGAGCAGTGGCTCAGTGGTTATGGCACTTGCCTAGTGCGAATTCAAACCCCAGCATCACATAAGCAGTGAAATGTCAGAGGAACAAAAGCCACATGAAAGAACTAAATAAAGTTGATTCTCTCTCTCTTTCTTAAAAAAAAAAAAGAATGGCTCCCATATGTAAGACTATGTCAAATAAATTAAAAAAAAGAATGCTTTTGTTCCATCCCAAAAGTTTCAATTTGTTGTGTCTTCATTCTCATTCTCCTCCAAGGATTTCTTGATTTCTGCTCTCTTGTCTTCTTGGATCCATTCTTCATTCAATAGAGTATTATTCAATCTCCATGTATATGTTTGTTTTGTATTATGATTTTTGCTGTTAATTGCTAGGTTACTAATATCATGGTCTGATACACTACATGGAATAATATCTACTTATTTGTATTTGCTGAGATTTCCTTTGTGAACTAGAATGTGATCTATTTTGGAGAAGGATCCATTTGCTGCTAAGAAGGTAACTTCGGGTGGAATATTGTATAGATGTCTGTTAAATCTATTTTATTTATGGAGTTATTTAATCTGGAGCTCGTTTTATTGTATTTTTGCTTTAGTAATCTGTGTATTGGTTGTAGAGGAGTATTAATGTCTCCCAGTATTATCATGTTGAGGAACCACAGGTATTTTATTTCATGGAATAATTTTTCCACATACTTGGGAGAGTTATTGTTTGGAAAGTATATATTTACCATGGTTATATCTTCCTGTTGTATATTTCCCTTTACTAGGATACAGTGGTCTTATTTATCTCTTCTGTTTAATTTATGTTTGAAATCTACTTTGTTGGATATAGATACTGCAACTTCAGCTTGCTTTCTTGGGCCATATGTCTGATAGATTTTTTTCCATCCTTTCATGCTCAATCTGTGGATTTCATTGGCTGTATTTTGGGTCTCTTGTAAGCAGCATATCGTTGGATTTTGGTTTTTTTCCAAGCAATCTGCTAATCTTTTCTTTTAATTAGAGCATTGAGACCATTCACACTTAGTGTTAGGATAATTTAGTGTTTGTGGTTCATAGTCATTGTGATTTATTGGTGAGTTCTGCACTTTCTTGATTGTCTTTTGATAGCATGCATTTTTATTGAATTTCCTCTGTTTGGAGGTTTTAAGGAGTGTTTGCTTATTCTTCTTTCTGGAGTTTATCTTTGAGGATTCTTTGCAACACTTTCTTTCTCCTCGTGAAAGCTACAAGTTTGATCTTATCATGAAATGTTCTTATTTCCCTTATCAAATTTCACGCTGAGTGTTTCTGGGTATAGTATTCTTGGCTGCATGTCATGGTCATTAAGAGATTGAAAGATCTTCAAGGATCTTTTGCTTTTAGAGGTTTAGCTGAAAAGTCAGAGGTGATACTTCTTGGTTTGCCTCTGAACATAGTTTGGTATTTCTGTCTTACAGCTTTTACTATTATTTCCTTGATTTCCCTGTTGTACATTTTGAATATGATTTGTCTTAGTGAGCTTCTCACTTGAGTAGGCCTATTGGGTGTACTATACACTTCCTGTATGAGCATTTCTGACTCCATTCTGAATGGGAATTTTTTCTTTAATTATTTCGTTGAGAATGTACTTTATATCTTTTGTTTGTGTTTCAGTTTCCCCCTGTATCCCAATTACTCTTAGATTGTTTCTTCTGAGTTCATCCCAGACATTTTAAAAATTCTTCTCATGTTCTGTGAGGGTTTTTTTTCTTTTTTGTCAACCTTGCACTCAAGCTTTCTCTGCCTGTCTTAATTGTCAGAAGTTCTTTCTTCCAGAGCTGAGGTTATGTTTTCTATAGAGTTTAGTTTATTATTAAGTTCTTCTATCATTGTTCTGATGAGATGTGATTGACTGGAGGTTTTAGCTCTTTTGCTACCTTTTTCAATATGTCTATTTCTTTGATAATAGAGGTTTTCACCTCTTCATTTTTCTTGCTTTGTCCCTTCATTAAATCTTCTTTTAGTTCATTGTTCCTTTTAGTAATTAAATCATTGATAATTATTTCCAGGTTTTCATCCTGCTTCCTGTCCATGTGTCCCTTGGTTGGTGAGTTATGGGCTTGAGGTGGACCTTTTCTATTTTGATTCCTCATTTTTAATAATCTTCTTCTGGATCTTTGAATAGAGTTTACCTATGGTAAAGGTAGGCAGGTCTGGAGGTACTTCTTACTTGCAGGTCAAAGGTTCAGGTCACATACCATCCCTCTGATGACCACCTTCTTCTAGAAAGCTGCTTCAGCCTGGAACCTCATTTTGCTATACCTTGAGGATCTCTGCCTTAGAGAATTGATCTGAAATCTGTTGGGGGTGTGTGGCAGCCTGATGGATTGTAGAAGCACAGAAGCCAAGGAGCTTTGAGGGGTCCTGGAATCTTGTGTTGGACTGGAACAGACCTCCTGCATGTGATGGCATTACCTGGGATCTTTGGCAGTGGGTATGGGCCCAAAGTATCTGAACCGGACAGGAACAGGCTGCATCTGGGTAGCTACGTGTGCAGTGGCTGTGTGGTTCAGGGCTTGGGGAGGAGGTTACCACACCTGAAGGCCCCAGACAAGAGGCTTGGGTTCATATGCAGAGGCTTAACTTTTCAGTTTTGTATCAAGAGTATATATATAATGTGTTCAGTTACTTCCCCATTAGACAGCAATGGTGTATAATGATAAATAGCTTACTTACACCAGGGTTTTGAAAGAGTTTAGTGGCAGTGCCTTCTGGTGGGAGATGGGACCAGTGACAGTGAAGTCTGCATGGAACCTCTGCAGGTGTCTGTGAGGTTTCCCTTGGATTTGGGCTGCCCATTCAATTCCACCTGGTTTTCCCCTACCTTCACTGCCAGAGAGCTGGCATAACTAAAGGAACACCAAGAAAATCAACCTCCCCATATCCTAGAGACACTTGCTGTTGGTGTTTTTAAAAATTAGAAAGTAAACTTCAAAGAAATACAACACTTTTGACCTACAAAAAGCAATGATCTTTATCTACTATGTTTGTTGGTAGTTTGCAAGTTCTGGGAGGTTGTAACTTTTGATAACAGACTTTTGAAATCACAGCAGAAATTGAATACCTCCGCACTCACTTCCCCGTTCTGCCTCTGAGTTGATGGAGTTCTCCTAGTTCTGTGTGCTGTCAAAGGTTGGGGAAGAAGTGGCAAAAGCAGTCCACTGACCACCTGGCCAATGTGTGTCTCTGGGCACTGGGATGGGGAAGGGGCCATGGGGCTCTGCTGGTGATGGGTAGTTCAGTCAACCCTTTCCCTCCTGCTTTCTTCAATGTGTCTTTTATTATTATGTTAAAGTCCAGTAGTGCTGTTTGTCACCTGATTTCCTTAGCTTTTATGAAGATGGTTTGCTGCAAGTGTAGCTGTTTGAATTTATGTTTCTGTGGGATATGATTATTGGAGGATCTTTCATTGCTTGTGTCTCACTCTTCCCCCCTCTCCTGCCATCTTTTATATCCATAACAGCAGCATCTAGTATGGATACAGCTGTAAGCTAGAAGAATAGAATCTTAGCTTAGTAAATACTAAATATAGCTCCCATTCCAATTACTGCCTTTCCTAGACCTCCTTATACACAAGAAATCAAAGCACAGAAAGATTTGGTGACTTACGAAAGGTCACATATAGGCTGAAATAGGATTTCAGCCCAGGAAATCAAGCCCCAAAAGCCAGACTCTTATTTTACACACTCCATGGGGAGCAAATAAATAACACATTCCACAAGTGTTGAAAACAGAACAGCTGAAAGACAGTAAGATATGAATATAATGTAAAAGTAAGATGAAAATGTAATGTCAGGGTACCTTCCCTGGAAACCAGGAATATCTCTGTGGTATTAACAAAAATAGTGAAATAAGGAGAAAGAACTGATTTGTGAGTAGAGATTGAAAGGTAGATTATAAACATGCTGAGTTAAAAGATGCTAATGGCCTACCCAGGTAGAAATATGTAGCATGCTCTTTGTGAAATCCTTTGTCAAGGTTTAATTTTGACTAAATATAACTAGATTAGTATATTCCCTACACATAGTTTCCCCACACTATGGGGTAACCTCACTGGAATGTTGGTATCATGGGACAGGATAGATGTGAAGTCAAATGATTTATTCTATTAATCCTTAGAAAAATGGGAATGGTAACTTTTAGGAAATGTACAAGATATATCTCTAAAAGTTCAGATGGCACTAATAACCACACAGCCTTTCAAACATTTTAGTGATTGCCAGAGTAAAAGTATATTTTTTAAAAACCACTGAAAATATTAAATGGTGTTAAACTATGCATTCAAATGCTGTATATGGGCATTTGGATGCCCTGTCTTTATCATGCTGAGGATTTTGTTTACTCTAGGTTCTGTATAGTTCTTTTCTCGTTGTCATATTTATTTATAGGGGTAAAAATACATTGCAGATGCCTGGTCTGCTGGGCAATGGTAGCAACTTTGTAAATGCGTATACAGCCTTTGCCCAGGTCTTTGACAGAAAGCTATTTCCTCTGCCTTTGTAATGCCTTGAACTCACCATTGCATTAAAGATGCAGGAGCCAACCACAGGTTACCTGGTGACTACTAGTATGGTCTGTCTCATAGACTCCATTTAGACATCATTTTTTAAAGTATGAAGAGCCCTTAACAAGAGTGTTGAATGGTGGGAGTGGGGAGACAACTCTGTGAGCTCTTTTTCATTCAGAGCAAGGTTTTCAGTCTGCATGAAGAGTTCTTCCAACAAACAGCTTTGGCCTCTCCACTCAAGTATGCATCAGATGCATTTGGGGTTTGAAGATGTCTCAGTCTGTTGTTTGTAGAGCTTCAGGAAATATGGGCACTTGTGTTCTAAATAGGAAGGCTTATTGCCTTAGAAAAATACTATGCAAGAAATTTAGATATACATCAAGGGGATTGATGAAAATCCATTTTTCTGAGAGCAGAGGAAATGTCAGAATTTGGGAGGTGAAAAGCACATGAAATATCAGTCAGGAAAAAGAGAGAAAATTTTCCCTATTGCAATTTTAGCATTATACCAAATCATAACAAAAAGAGTGCTAAATTTTATATATAAAGAATTTCTGGGGCTGGATTGGTGGCTCAGTGGTTTCAGTGCTTGCCTGGCAAGCGCGAGGACCCGGGTTCAAACCCCAGCACCACGTACACAACTAAGTGTTGGAGCAACGAAGGCCATGTAAAAAGCTAAATAAAGTTGTTTCTCTCTTTCTCTGTCTCTCTCACTGTCCCTCTGTCTTTAAAAAAATTCTTTCTAACTTATAAAGAAATACTTTTTGAATAGCCACTCTGAGCTGGGATGTGGCAACAATTATTCCATCAGTAGTTATACATAGATAGATTTGCTTCTTTTGGTAGTCATAAACTATAAAGTAGGTGACAATGGTGTTAAGAAATTCTGAAAAGCTGTGGATATACCAAAATAAATTTTCTTATACCTAAACAATCAATTCAGAACACATGACCTACCTCTGATAATAAAGATTGTCCAAAATTAATATTTGCTCTTTAAGAGTGATGATTTTATCCTGACATTCTGAAACCTTTTGGATCAAGTGATAAGCACTTGTGAGACAATGTTTAGATTTCAACATTCTATTTTGACTTTGAGAATGCTATTGGATAAGCAAGAGAGTGGGGTTCACAATCAAAGGAATGAGACACAGTCTTCACAGTATATAGCCATCGAAGTGTAGAGATTTACCTTGTCCTCAAAAATTCCAGTTTATGATTGACTAAGCTAAGCAAAATGTGACATCTAGAATTAGAGGAGAATATATTATTTAACAAATGAGGAAACAGGATTTATTCCAAAGGAAAGATTCTATATAGTGAAAAATTTGACCAAACATCTTATTGAATTTAAAAGTTTTAAGCCAGGCTTGTATACTTCTGCCTTACAGGTTATTCAAGTCAGCCAAAGAACAGTTAGCCACTTATTAAAGGAAATCCAAGGCCATATATGATAAACAAGATCCATGAAACCTTAACGTAAAATTCACTATAATTCTTGATCTTCAAAAAGTGCATTGTTTGGCTGGGCATGGTGGTGCATGCCTGTAACCTCAGTGATTCAGGAGGCTGAAGCAGGAGAACAGCAAGTTCAAACCAGCCTCCACAATTTAGAAAGGCCTTAAGAAACAGACCCTGTCTCAAAAAAAAAAAAAAAAAAAAAAAAAAAAAAAAAAAAAAAAAAAAAAAAAAAAAAGGAAAGAAAGAAAGAAAGAAAAAGAAAGAAAGAAAGAAAATGAAAAATGGCTGGGAATGTGGTTCAATGGTTAAGGACCCCTGCATTCAAACCCCAATACCAAAAAAAAAGACATTGTTTGGGATTTCTTTTCTTATTCATCAAGAATTTGAGACTCTAAACTGTATATAGGCTAAAATGTGTTGTTGTTACTGCTGCATGTATGCTGCTATTTGTGCAGAAAGAGCTAGCTGACATTTTGTTGTATCTTCAGTCAGATTGTTGTTCTGTTATAAGATCATTAACATTTAGAAGCATTTTAAGACTACTAAAAATATATTGAAGCACAATTGTAATGTTGACGCTGAGGGACAAATATTATGCTTATGCCATAGATGTTCTGTGTTAAAAGTAGAGATAGTGGGCTCGAGTGGTGGCTCAGCAGTTGGTCTGCTTTCCTGGCATGTGCGAGGAGCCAGGTTCAAACTCCAGCTCGATATGCACAACTAAGTTTCAGAGAAACAAAGGCTAGATGAAAAAATAAGTGACATCAATTCCCTCTCTCTCTCTGTCCTTCTCTCTTTAAACAAGAAGTATAACCATAAAGGTGGTGGGGGAGAAGGGAGGGAGGCAGAGAGGAAAGGGAGGGATAAGACGGGTTATCATTACAACTGAGAACACTTGACTTCCATGAGAAGCCTAACTATGCACAGGCAAGCAGAAATACTCAGAAATTTCAAAAATTAATACACATGTATATTCTCATTTCCAATTATAGTATGGGAGGATTATGGAGGAGACATGAGTTTGGGGAATGGATGAAGGAGGGGTACATCCTGGATGTATGCATGAATATGTAACAATTCCCTCCAATATGTTAAGACTATGTCGAACAAATAAAAAAAAGTAGATATACTATTATGTCTCAAACAGTTTATTAGCTTCCTGTCACTGTAATGAATACCTGAGATAACATATAAAGATAAAAGGTTTATTTAGCCTCACAATTTTAAAGGTTTGTCAATGATCAAATAGTTCTGCTGTTTTTGGGCTACCACCTCCCAAAAGCACCAAGTTGGGGGCCACACTTTAAAACACAGACATATGGGGAACCTTCAAGATCCCAACAACAGCATACAGGAAATGTGATATATAGGTCTCAGTGAAACCACAGCTTTGTCCTAGAAATTTATTTTGTAAAGATTGGGTAGAGGCTTTATTGAATTTAACTCTGTACAATGAAGTAAATATGATTCACCAATAATGTTTTTTCTAGTTACTTTTCAGGGATACAGGGATCAAAAAGTGTGCATATGTGCATGCATGTGTAAATGCATGCACGTGTGCATGTGCACACAAACGTACATATGTGAAAATTAACAGTAAATACTCCCATTCTCTAGTAGAGTGTATATGGCTAAAAGATTCATGGAATGAAAATCAATAAAATGAAAGTGATTCAAATATCTGATTAAACATTATAGACTACACAAACTTTTGTTCTTAATAATAATATTGTTCTTGATTGCAGTGCATGATTCTAGTGAGGCACGAAGTATATACACTGTGAAAATTTTGCCAGCCCTTAAGCTGCTTGGATTGGCAATGCCCACAGTCACCAGTATCTTACTTTTTTTCTTATTATTGCCCACGTTAATTGCACAAAACAATGAGAAAATCTTCAATTTCCTCAACAGAAATTATAGTAGAGTTCAACAAAGAGAGGGTCTCCTTACTCAGTTCTGTTCATTCCCAATTCTTGATTACCCTCCAGGCCTGATATCTTGTAACTGATTCCACTAGGTTCTGGGCAGATAAATAAGTAGTAACATCTTTTTTATTAAGGAGTTGAGTTATTATACAATCATATATGTGTAACAATATGATGTGCATCTGCTCCTAAATTGGTGTTACCTCCACATTGCCCACACCACAGTCTCTTGATGCTTGTATAAATAATAATATCTTAATTTTAAGAATTTTTTAAATCAGAGATATCCCTTCCTTATCTAGAAAGCCATATTATAATATTGAAAGTTTTACATAAATGTATAATTTGGAACACAATAATCAGATTTAATATTTAGGGGCAACCAATATTATTATTGCCAATATTGGGCACAGCTGAAGTACCAAGAGTAACAGAATTTACTTTATAAGAACTTTGTCTAAAAGTAAATCTTGGAAAAATTGTTCTGAAGGAGGCTTTGAAGGATTTACTGTTTAATCAAGTTGTTGTTTTGTCAGCATGCAACAAAGAAGTGTTCCAGTTGTATCCTAGTTCAATTTATACAAGTATTGTACATTTTTGACATGCATAAAGAAACTTATTAAAAATGAAATGTCTCAATAGAACTTTAAATTGCCTACCTATATTTTTCTTGTTCTTTTCCAATACATTTTCATGGAAGAATGTTCATACTTTAGCATTCCTTTGTCATATTTTGTAGCCTGTAATGTTCATGTATTTTCAACCAGATAGAAAATGTTACACATGGAATAAAACTATTCATGATACAAATATATTAGAGAAAAATATCATTCCTATCATGTTTATAAATTATACAATGGCCAGCATCTGTTTTCTGTTTGTCTTTCCTCCACTCCAACCCCACTACTGATTATATGAAGGTTGGGATGGAAAAACACGGTAGAATCAGTCCAGACACTCCCTCTGAAACTGGATACAATTGAAGGAATGTCAATGCCGTTCAAAATGAGGAATGCTTATTGTTTAAGATCTGCTGCTCCAATTGTAGTAATGTATTTCTTTGAGGATTCACTTCCTCATGAGGATATTGCTTCCCACCTGGATACTTGCAGTGCTGAAACTGTAAATCATACTAGTGTGGTTGTAGTTTCTCTCTGTGAAGGGCTTTGTGTTAAGTGCAAGAGTTAAGTCATATCTATGCTTATTCTTTAGAGCATTCTCTGAAAATAGTTGTTTCTGTTTTTAAATTTTTTTCTTTTGTCAATTATTATTAAATATTTCAGGCATATAAAATACCACAATGAAGAACTGTAAACCTACTACTTTGCTTTAAAAATTAACAAATGCAAAATCCCTATATATCCTTTTTCAGTGAATTACTTATTAATAAAAAATTTAATTATACATATACATGGGGAATAATGTGGTTATTTGACACAGTGTGGTAATTTGTAAAATGTGTAAAGATGGGGTTAGTTGCCATGCAGTCCCATCAGCTGGCCTTCCCTGAACCAGAAACCACTATCCTAAATTTAATCATTTTCATACACAGTTTTAGGCTTTTATGAATACACATATATCTGTAAAATACATTGCATTATTCTTCATGTTTCTAAATTTCACAGGAATGATTTTTTTTCTTTCTCCATTATTATGTTTCTAAGGTTTATTCATATTGAGGTGTGTGTCTCTATATTATTCAAGTTAACTTCAGTATGTTTTGCATTGTGTGAACACATTGAAAAGTATTATCCATTTTCCCACTGATAGATATTTAGGTTAGAGCATACAATTAATATACTTCAAAATATTCTTGGCTCTGTCTGGGCTGGTGAGGTGGCTCAGCAATACAGCACTTGCCTGGCTTGTGCCAGGACCCCGGTTTGATCCCCCGCACCAGATACACAACTAAATGGAGGAAAACCAAAAACCTGATGAAATGTTCTTGGGTATTCTTGGTCTTTTCTCTTCCATATGAATTTTAGAATCATATTTTCAAGCTCTGTGAAAAATGTTGAGATATCATCTGGAATTACAATAAATTTATGGAGCTAGCAGAGGATAAAGAAAATGTGGCATACATGGTCATGCTGGTTACTTCTTCATAGCTATTTCATTTTCTTTCATATCCCAGAAGTGGGATAGCTGGATCATAAACGGATCTACTTTTAGTTTTTTTTTGAGAAACATCCATACTGTTGTCTATAATAAATATTAGCTCAATAAATTTGAAAATTAAAAAAAATAGCAGAGGAAAGTTGACTTCCTAATGATATTGAGACTCACAGACCATGAACACAGTACAGTGCATCTCTCTGTTGATTCGGGTCTCTGTATGCTCCTCAACAAAGTTTTAAAATTTTGATGTAAAGTATGTCAAAAAATTTTTCTGGGTTTACTCTTGTTGTGAATGGGGTCTTTTTAAAATGTTACATGTTATAATTGGCTGTCCCAGATACACAAGGTGTGCTGTTTATCTTTTTTCTTTTAAGCTTGTATATAGCAGCCTTGTTATCCTATCTTCTAGTTTTCAAGCTTTACCCTTATATTCAATTTTGTCTGAAAATTTGGCAGGAGACACCCAGAAAGCTGAGCCATTTGCATTATTTATAACATATACAATATAAATTCATATTGAAATAAATATTTGTATTTTGATGTGTATTAATTTACTATTTCTTTTCAAGTTTTCTTCAAAAATATCTACTGCATCTAAAGCTTCAGACTTCCTAGAATAAAGTTGTTAGTAGCATCTCCCACTTAGTTTTAAATTTTAAATATTAATTTGGATCTTTTTATTTTTTTTCTGGAACTATCTGGCCAGAAGTTTCTCTATTTCGTTATTCTTGTCAAAGTCCCAACTTTTGGTTTCGTTGATCTTTTCTACTTTTTTTTAATTCTATTAACTTCTGGTCTCGCCTTAAACTGTTCCTTTCATTTTTGTGTATAGTTCTTTGCATAACTCTTTAAATAGTGCACTTTGCTCTCTACATTTTAATTGCTCTGGATTTCTACTAAACACATTTCAGGCTATAAATTTCTTCTAAGTTACTTTCTAAGCTGTATCTCACAAGATTCTATAAATAGTATTTTCATTATTATTCAGTTCCTAATTTCAAATATAATTTTTAACTGTAACCCATAGATTATTTTAAAACATGTTGCTAAATAAGCATATTCTTGGATTTCTCTTATTTTTTATTTATGATTTTTAATTTTATTTCAATTTGCTGAAACAACATGGTCTATATGATATAGTATCTGTGCATTCGTTGAACCTTGCTTATTGGACTAATCTTTTTCAGTTTTTGTGGATACTCTGTGTCTGTGTGTGTTTGAAAGGAATATATATTATATAATCATAGCTTTAGGATTCTATATTTGTCCATTATGTTAAAGTCATTAAGTGTGCTATTCAAATTTTCTACATCCTCACCAATTTTTTACCTTCTTATTGCTGATTGTGAAATTATCTGTGAGCCTTACTACAAGTCCATGAGGTTTTGCTTTAAAATATTTGAAACTACATTTCCTGCTGAATTATTCCGTTTGTCATTATATAATGACTGTCTTTATCCATAATAATGCTTCATGCCTTGAAATCAATTATGTGATGTTATAGTGACTTCAAGCTTCTCCAGGCTATTTTTTATTATGCTTTTTCCTTTTATTAGTAACTTCTCTGTATTAGCATGTTTTCAACACATCTGTTCTTAAGAGAAAGAACATAGCAGATTTTTCTGTTTCATTCAATTCTAGATTTTTCTCTCTTTTAAATTGCACCTTCAATTGGTTTTTATTTACTAAGATTACTGATGTGTTTGGATTTATATCTTGTCACCTTCTTTTGTGTCTCCCACTTATAGTGTTTTTTCTTTCACTTGTCTCCTTTCAGCCTTTTATTTTGATTGAGTGAGTTATCTTTATTTCCTCCCTCTTATGTTTAGCTATATATTCTGTTGCTGTTCTTTTGGTGGTTACTTTTTAAAGAGAGAATCAATTTTATTTATTTTTTTCATCCAGTTTTTTTAATTTTTTAGACACTTAGCTGTGTATGTGTTGCTAGGGTTTGAACCTAGGTCCTTGTGCATGCCAGGCAAGCGCTCTATGGCGGAGCCTCTGCTCCAGCCTCTGGTGGTTACTTTTAATGTCTTAACAATTTATTAAAATATAGCACACATACACAAAAGTACTGAGCACATAAGTATACAACTCAATAAATGATCAAAGTACGAAATACCTGTTAACCACTACCTCAATCAAAATATAGGATCCTACTGTCAGAAGTCCCCTCTGGTTCCTTTCTGAAATTTCTTTGCTCTTTCTCTCCTTCCCAAGGTAACTATCCTGCTTTTGATTCTTGTCTGCTTTTAGGTAATTTTTAATGGAATCTTACAGTATGTTAAGATTTGGGCTCTTATTTCTTTCACTCAACATTTTTTTGAAATGTATACCTACTATGGCACATTGCTAGAAATCATCCATTTTCACATTGATATATCATTGTTTCACAATTTATTATTCATTTCCTTGTTGATAGATGTTTGAGATGTTTCCTTTTTTGTCTACTACATACAATTCTGCTATGAACACTTATAATCTTTTCATGAACATTTGCTTGCTTTGTTGAGAAAACACTAAGAAATGGGATTACTGAGTCACAATGTACACATATAACCAACTTTAGCAGATGATTTCAAATAGTTTTCCTAAAGAGGTGTACCAATTTACATAAGTATGTATGATGTACAAGATTTTCTGTTACCTCACATTGTAAACTATACTAATCACTACTCTTGTCAATTATTTAAATTCTTGTGGATTGCAGTGGTATTTCATTATTACTTTAATTTGCATTGCCCTGATGCAAATATCTTTCCTTTTGTATTTGGCCATGAATATCATCTTTTGTGTAGTGCCTGATTAGTTCTCTTGCCCATTTTCCTAAAGGATCATGTATCTTTTCATTATTAAATTGAAG
>PVKS010043812.1:0-14685 GCA_004027875.1 Aplodontia rufa
GTAATGCTTTATAATCTAATACTTTTTTTAGAGCTATAAAGGGAAAGGGAAGGGAGGGATAAGGGAGGGTAACTGGGGGGGCACTCCTGGGGATAATTACAATATCCAGAATATTTACACATTTTATACACATTTTATATTGATTTGTTAAAATCTTGTAAGTCTGTTCAAAAAATAAAAATTAAAAAAAAAAAAGAAACAGAGAACAAAACAGTAAAAAAAAAAAAAAAAAAAAAAAAAAAAAAAAAAAAAAAAAAAAAAAAAAAAAAAAAAAAAAAAAAAAAAAAAAAAAAAAAAAAAAAGAAATACAGAAAGGAACTTGATCCTTGTAACTCACTGAGCCACTAAATTAACCAACTTAAACCTCTCTCCTGGGCTTCTTTTCATGTGAAATCAGTTGAGTTAAGCTTTTTGCTCTGTGTAACTAAAAACTTTCAAAATGGTTTATTACTCATATTGTGCCATTAGTTTTTTTCAGGGCTGAGGACTGAACTTGGGGCCTTGAGTGTGCTAGGTGAGTGCTCTGCCACTGAGCTAAATAACCAACCCCTGTGACATTAGTTTTTAAAGGGATGAAATTTCTCCTATCAGAAATGTTTTAATATATCAGTTTCATGACAATATTTATACACACACACATATACATACATACATGCATGTATATGTACACACACATATATGCTAATGGGACATACATATATTTATTTATACAAAACACACATATATATGGCCTACATTTAAAATATCTAAAATATTACATCTTAATTATTTTTCTGTCTTCTGTGCTAAATAACAAAGTTTTATGTCAATTGTTAGGGTTAAAAATATAATACTCTTACTCTCATTGGGGAGTAGAGTTGTTTTTGGTGGAATTTCTCCTGTTATGAATGAATGATCTGAGCTATTTGAGAAAATTTTAGTTATCACATTAGTGATAAATGATAGATTGAAGTTGAAGTAAAGATTCATTTTATTTAAAATATTCTTGGTATTACAACAGCTATCCAATATTTGAAGATTTTATTTTTTATTCCTAATAGCTAAAACTTCTACACCTTTTCAAAGGTTCACACTAAAAAGAGAAGAAACCAATAGGCCTCATGATGAGTGTGATTGTGTAAGAATAAAATTTAGATTTTATTGTTTGGTAGTAATTCTATACTTGAGATTAATTCAAAATGATTTTTTTTGTTATTTGGTAGTAACTATATTCTTGATATTAATTTATAATGACAATTTAAATAATTTCCAAATAAAACACTTCTAAAATTTTGTATGGTGTCTATTGTATAAAGATCAAAATTTAAGAGATTAATAGTTAGAGGTGAATAATTAGTATTATCCAACATGATAAATTAGTATAACAGATTTTCAAATATTACTAGACTCCTAGAAAAAGTTAGAAAATATAAATAAATAAAATATTTTTATGACTTTTAGTCTTATGATACAAAATATTTGAATGGATACTTCTATATACCCATAATATTTGAGTAAAAGACAAATATTGTAATCAATATTCCTCATCTAAGGTATTGTTGTTATACATTAGTGATAAGATGGGCAGTGACAGGGTGATGCTGGGATCCAGCGATTTTGGGCCTTTGAAGAAGAGAGAATTATCCTGTTCGACCATGCAAATAACAGGTACGAATGTCTGCAGTATTCAGAGGATTAAGCACTGACTACTTCTGGACTTTCTCCAAATGCAGTTAACCTGGCTTGATGCTGCACAGTCCAGATGGAGAGGATTATGTACCAGCCAAGAACGCAGGGGGCTTACACGGTACCCAGTAAGGTCCACCGGCCTTCCCCTTTCGAGCAGGAAGGAGATCTGGTGTCAGGCAACGGCTGCATCCCGCTCACTGCCACGGGGAGTGCTTCTCTAATTCTGGTTCTCGAATGGTTCTGCCATTGCTAGTCTATGCTAAGGTGATGTGCCACTTTCCCTATAACTATAAGTGAGCTGGCTTTGTTCCCCAAGGAGGGCAAATCTTCTGGGATATTGCCTGCTTCATTGCTCGCTTGGGACAAGATGCCCCTGCTCCACATTCCCCAGACCACAGCACTTGGTGTTTAGCCAGACTTTCTGCTGTGAAGCCCGTGAATCGCAGCTTCCATCCAGGGCTCCAGCTGTTTTCCTTTATATTACACAAATAAGACTGGATCAGTCCTCTGCCTGTTTTAGATAATGCAGCTTGAATTCCTCTAAGTAGAAGGGCCAGAACGGAGATGTTTTCAGGCCCTAAGGATAAGGAGTTTCCAGATCTCAGAAATTTGAAAGGCCTGCTCACCCTGTGTGCAAGGGGCTCTTTTGCTAGAGTGTGAGTTTGTTAGGTCAAGGCTAGCAAACGAGTAGTAGTGGAGGTGAATTTTTTTTTTTTTGTCGTTCCTTCTTTCTTGAATGGATGATCCCAACTATTTGCAAAGATTTGCCTAGTCATTATATATATTATACATAATCAACCCACATATCCACTTACCCTAAAGTAAATTGGGCTGAAAAAGGGATTGCAGTTTTGAAAATATTCTTTTTCCACCTCCACCTCAGCTCCTTTTATCCCATCTCTGTAAATGCATCACTACCTACCTAACCACCCAAATCTGAAATTTAGAGACCTTTTCTAATCACTTCTTTCCTTTTACACCCCACTTAATCAGTTAGCAAGTTCTTAAACTTGTTTCTTTCCTTTTCCTTTTTTTTGCTACTTCTCCAACATTGCATTTTATTAATTCTTTCATGTCTGAATCCTAAAAACGTCTTCCAATCAGTCTCCCTGATAATAATCTCAACTCTTTTCAACCCATCATCCCACTTCTTTCAGCAGTCTTGTAAGAATAGAGTAGCAGTCTTCTTATGTCTTTCTCTTCTTGAAATCTGTCTTTGAGTCCTTCCTGTGTTCAGCATGTGGTCTGGATTCTGTCTTGGCATTTAGGGAACTGGGCAATCTGATTCTTGTCTACCCCTCCAATTCACCTCCCTCCCATTCTGCTGTCCCACCATCTTAATTACTCTCAGCTGCCAAATGTACCATGTGATCTGTGTCTCCTTGCTTTCAATAGCTTACTTTTTCTAGAATGCTCCCTGACCCCATTAATTACTTAGAAACTCAATGTGGCTGTTAGCTCTTCCAGAATGCATCTCCCACCTCACCCTCTGTGCACCACGGCACTTATCTCCAGAACTATCGTTTCCCCTATTAGACCATGAACAGGGATCATGGTTTATTGCTTGGCTTATATTAATAATAACACTGATTACAATAACTGCTTAGTATTTATAGCAAGAAAGTAATGGCTGCAGAGCTGCCTTTTATATATTTAATTTAACTTATTAAATTATTCCATTTAACTCCCATACCTTTTCAAGTAAGCTACTGTTATTATTCTCATTTTGAATATAGGAGAATGGAGGTGCAGAAGAGGTAGAAAAAATTCCCAAGTTGCACAGTTGCCAAATGGCAGATCTGGGATTTAAACTCAGGATTTCTGACTCCAGAGCATGCTTTCCTGTCCCTGCTGCTGGATGGCTGCCCTGGTTGCTTGATAAATGTCAGGTACACAGTAGTTAGGATGGGAGTGGAGAGTTTGCTCTTGACTCTTGCAGCCCAGGCATACCCCCAAAGGAGGCACAGTGGTTAAGCTGGTGCAGGGTCCCATTCTCACTTGCAGGTTTCTTACCATGAGCCTTAGAGTCTGCAGTAAGTGTGCCAAGCTCCGCTCTCTGACTCTTTTAATGCTCATCGTTTCCTTAGGAAATGATGCAATTGTCCTTGTAATGGTAGTGATGGTGACATTTTTAGAATCTTTGCTATATCTTATTTAAAAATTTACCGATGATAGTAGAATAAAGACTGAATATTCTTGAATTAGAGACACTGTAACAATAAGCTTGGATGTGTGCGTTCCTGCTATATAGGTGACTACCCCCAGTGCTTACAGGCAAACTTCCCTGTTTGGGATTTTGAACTTTCTCCTGCTGTGATAAGGACATAAACATTGACTTCTTTCTTTTCTGAAGGTAGCAACTTTAATGGCTCCTGCCCAACTCTGAGAACCCCTGCTTAACTGTTCCTCCACCAACACCCCAGTCCTACACCTGGGGAAGCTATGCTGAAATGGCAAGAAACTAGACTGTAGTTTGGAAGACCTTGACCTTGCCTTTCCTAGCCATGTTATCTTAGGGGAATCATTTAATCTTTAAATGAGACCAATTATTCAGTCTGGACAGTCATTTCCTGTGGGTTGTTTTCCCTGACCCCATTATCTCAAGAAAAAATTCGCTTCCCTTTTATTTTAGGGCCTATTTGCCTTGTTCAGAGCCATGTGTGTGCCATACTTATGATAATTGTGGACTTCTCTGCCCCACCTACTGGATTGCTAATGTCTCAAGGATAGGGGTGATGTCATAGCTTGAAGTCACATGTCCCTAGAACACATGTTGAGCTGAATTTCCACAACTACCACTTTCCACTCTTAAAACCCTGTTTATAATTTTATCGTTTAAGCCACCCACAACATCTCCATTGAGATCTGAAGTCACTTGAGTAAAAGTGATAGGGAAGCCCAGTAGTGATCCTGCCCACTTAGGAGAGCAACAAAGCTCTAGTCATGATGCTCAAATTTCGTTCCATGGAATCATAAGTACAAGTCATCCTAAGACTTAGCTGTAGATAATCCAACCTTCTGCTGATGAGATAGCCAAAAGATCTGTGACATTTTACAAGATATTTCCATTTCCAGAGCATAACTCTGACAGGGGGTGAGTTGATTTTCAGAGAAGAGGCTCTAAGAGGGGCATCAACTGAGAAGCTATTAGTGAGAGATGTTTGAACTTAGGCCTTGCAGCAATAGCTGATTCATTGGCTGTTACACTTTTGCACCCCCTTCCAGATCTCATGGCTTACTGGCTCAGGTGGGCAGAGTCTTGTTTGCACTGTATATTGTTTGGAAACAAGCCTGCATCTTTTTGATCTTTAAGGTTATCTCTTGACAGAGACGCTCTCATCTGGATAATTTCACCTCAGAGTGTGAGAAAGCGGTGCCTGTAGTGTGAGGGAGAAGACAGCCTTAGTGCGAGCAAGAGGAATTCTTCCTACAGATGTGCCCTTTGACTCCCGCTTCCTGCCCCCGGCCAAGCCTTTGGAGATTATTTCCAGAGAGATCTTCTTCTTGGGAGGCCAGAGACTGTTCTAGTTATAAGGCTGTTGCGTGATGTGTCTGGGCAACCATGCAGCAAACACACAGAGAAACAAGACAGTAAGGAAGGAAAGCTGAGCAAACTCAAAAACGCTGCCTTCAGAACTTCTCGCCAACTTGAGGCAAACACCTTCCATGCTTCTCCTCCCTCCAGCAGTTCACAGTTTATTTTTCATTGTGTTCCACTTGTGGTGTTCTCTCCACTACAAAGAAGGGGAAATGAGTTGTCCACAAGGGGTTGCTTCTCTGAGTAGCACAGTCCTGAGTTCAAGACAGAAAGTGAGAAAAATGTCCCTTCCTAGAGAGGCGATCTGAGCAGACGAGACAGCAGTGGTGGCAGCCAAGTGGGCATGCTTGGGGGAGATGGAGAACAGCACCCTTCAAATGTGCCCTGTGCTCTTTAGATATAGACAATGGCCCAGCCAAAGTCATAGAGAGCCAGCAGACAGCTCTGTACCTTTTCCCAGAAACACTGGACCTAGAGGAAGATTTCTTCTGAAGATCTCCATCTTCTTCCTCTTACCTGTAATGCACAGTATCTGAATGATGCTTCCACCGGCCCAGTTCCAAGTGGCATCTTCACCTTCCAGGAAGAGGCCATAAGTCCTTGCAAATGATTCGCAGCCGTGGCAGATGCAGCAGCTTCATTCAGATTCCAGCAAAGAGGAGTTGGCAGGGCATGAATAAGGGCAGAAGGTAATTGAGGAGCCAGGGATGGTTTTAAGGCAGGACAGAGCCCAGCTCCACAAGCAGGGCTGGAAGGAAGTGGCTGTATGTGCCAGATGTCATAAAGAGCTGCTGAGCTTGTGGGGCTTTCTAGCACTCAGGAGCAAATCAATCAGATGAATGGCAACTGCGGCTCTGCCACAGACCCGGAGCTAATGTGGGCTCCCCCAGCACCCCAGCGCCACGGGCTGAGCCTGCAGTGGGAGATGGCGAGCCCACAGAGTTAATGCCTAATGCCGGGGTGAGAGACCAAGGGGCCTGATCTCTAATGCCGAGAACAGCCCTCCACAGCTGCGCTGCCCTTCTCAGCACCGCTGGCCGGGGTGGGGGACAAGCTGTGAAGCTGCAGAGCCCTGCAAATCAGATCAGACACTGAAAGGCGCATAGTGACTGTGCTGAGAACCACTTCTGCAGCTGACTAGGCAAGAAAGCTTCTCTCTGGAGGAGAAGTGAGAAGAAAGCAAAGGCCATGGGAAACCGAGGAAGCTGGTTAGTGGATTCCTCCCCTGTGTTACCCTAGCAACTTGTCCACCTAATGTTATCACAGTGATAAGATGATAAAAAGAATACCTCATTTATTAAGGATTTATAATATGCCAGTCACTGTCACAGAGTTTAACATATTTCATTTATTCTGGACTCTGAGAGGATGAGACTCTCCAAAAGAAACAGATAGATGAGTGATCGATAAGGATAGAGGGCTAGATACACACACAGTACATGTATGTGCATGAACGCAGCTACTGAGCGACAGTCAGTTTCCAAATCCAGATTGCCTGGATTTCAAAGCCAAAATCTCATCCATTTTAAACCTCTCATTTCCAATGCAGATAGTTTATAAAACTTTGAGGTTAATACACTACGGTACTGATGGTCAAGGAAATAAAATTCATCAAAGTCACCCAGTTTGGAAATTAAAAAGAAAATATTCCCTCAGAGCCAGAGAGAGAGACATACATTGGACATATGGTCGCAGATTGAAGTTTTCCGTTTTCTCTCTGTGTAATAGTCCTGGCAGACAGCTAATAAAGAAAGCACATTGCAGAAGGAATCTTCTCTTCTCTCAGAGCATGCAATGTAGATTTCTGGTAGCGGCAGAGTTTGCTGAAAGCAAATAATAATTTGACAGTGGACAATTTCAGCCCCCTACTCCCACAGGGATAAATACACCAAGAGTTCCATGAGCTTATCCTTTTGATGGGATGAACTTAAAGAAAGGACAGAGTGACTGCCTTCCTCACCATCCCGCGTGTCCACCAGACGCCCTCTCCCTCCCACCACACTCAGATTGTTCAGTTGATCAAATACCTGAGACTCTTTCTGAAAGATGGACAATCCTGTTTACCATCTGTAAAAGGATGAATGAGTCTACTGTTACATTTTTATAGTAAAACTTCCAGCATGAAAATATCCAGGCTAGCCTAGGTGTTTGAACACAAACCATGGGGAAAACGGTTCCTGACAATTAAACAAACAAACAAACAAACAAAATACAAAAAACCTTCAGGTCTCTGCAATCCTTTGGCCCCTCTGTTTTCTTCAATTTAAATCAAGGTAAATGATTGGAAAGCGCAAGTCCTTGGGGTGGTGTGGAATCCACGGTGGCTTTTAACAAAGCTGTCTAACAACTAGTGGGTTCTGACATTGCAGGCTGTTTGGTATTCCTCACCACCGAAAGAGCACCACAAGCAGCTGTCTTTGCTCAGTTCCGTTGGATCTACACGCTGACTCTTCTGCTGAGAAATTAACGGGCTTTGTAAGAACACTTTTCCATGACTCTTCTTTTCTCCCAGGGGCC
This sequence comes from Aplodontia rufa, assembly GCA_004027875.1. Lineage (NCBI taxonomy): Eukaryota > Metazoa > Chordata > Mammalia > Rodentia > Aplodontiidae > Aplodontia > Aplodontia rufa. The sequence continues at coordinate 7,724 of PVKS010043812.1, forward strand.
TCTTCTTCTTTGAACCAGTGCACTGCAAGCCCTTGTATGGTGTTTAGGAAGTTGTTTAAACAATAATTATAAAGTGCATCAAGGTTTGGGAATCATGCATTTATAGAAAGTGAATTTGGACATATTAAAAGTTACCTTTTAAAATATTGCTTTCCCTCAAAAAGTTAAACCAAGTTACCAGATGTGCTAGTAACTCCACTCCTAGGTACATACCCAAGAGAACCGGAAACGTATGCTTACCCGAAAACCTGCATACAAATACTCATAACATTATTTGTAATAGCCCCAAAGGGCAGCAAACCAAATGTGCAACCATGGATGAGTGGGTAAACACAATGTGACACACCCACACACTGGATTAATACTCAGTGATAGGAAGGAGTGAAGGGCTGAGACACGAGGACAAGTGAAAGAAGCCAGACACACAGGTCACATTTTGTACGACTCCACTTATATGAAATATCCAGAGTAGGCAAAACTGTTGAGATAGGGCAGAGGTTCGTGATTGCCTAGGGCTAGAGGGGATGGGCAAATGGAAGTGATGCTAATAGGGTTTTATGGCAAGGGGTGAAAGAAATATTCTGGAATTAAATGATAGTTATAGTTACAAAACCCTTTGAATATATTTGAGAACTCCGAGTTTGACACTTCAAAAGGACAGGTTATATGGTATGTGCATAATATCTCAATATTTTAAAAGTGCAGAAAAAAGAAAAATAAATGTCATTGTCATCTTTGAAACTTGCTTGCACCTTACAGCCATGATGATGTGCAGTCCATGACCTTAAATCTTATATTATCCGATCTGGTGGTTCCGTGAGAGCACAGCACTGAGATTCTGAGGATGTGACTACAGACCCTGAAGCCAGGCTACCTGGTTCCAGCTCTGGCTTCTAGCTGGATAAGCATGTCATTTAACTTCCCTCTGAGTCTCCTTTCTTACCAGCAAAGTGGGGATTCTTAACAGCTGCCTCATAGAGTTGTCACTGAGACTTAATTTAGCTAATAAGTGAATAGTGTGCCTTTTTATCATAATATCATTATAATAATCATCTTGAGGGGCACAACAGAAACAGTGTGGTGACTTACTTTCTATAGCTCTTCCAACTTGACTTACACAATTAGCATTTTCTTCTTAGTCATACATCATTTACATAGATTTTACTTGTGAAACACACCTTTTTAAAGCATATTTATAAATTATTTGAAAGCAAGAACCTACCTCCTTCTTTCCACTTGTTCTATATTCCCAGCATCCGGCCCTGCATTAGCCCCTGGGCCACAGCTTCCTGTTTGCCCAGGGTCTGGGTTACTGGTTAGTTTGTCCCAGGAGAACACTTATGGTGTGATGTGCGTTCCCACCGCAGACCATGGAAAGGCAGCCAATCTGACTGTGGAATGAATTACAGAATTCCTTGGAACTGTGTCTTGAGAATGCTCTAAATTCCAGGTACAGTACGAAAGCAGAATTTCATAGATTGATCTGTGTCCAAAGAGCCACTTGGCAGTGCACAGGTACTGGGGTTCATAAAGCTGGCTGAGTTTGTTATTGTTTCATTGCTGAGGGTCTCTCGGTGTTATAAAGGTCCAGAGCAGGTAACAGCGATGTGACATGGAGAATCACAACCCCTCTGTTAAGAAAACTCATAAACTTCAGAGCAGGAATAAGAATTGCCTATGCACTGTGCAACAGCTCCCTCTAATCAAATGGACATGGAACCACATACAGGACCACTGCCCCTACTCTTGCCTCCTGACCAAAGTGCGCCCTAAAACTGGGCATGGGCATTGGTGCGTGTTTCCTGAAAGCCAAGCCCCCGGGGTTATGTTGCATTCCAAGAGAGAATCTATTTTCTTTCTTACCTTTCTCTTTTTTTTGTTATTGAAGTCATTTTTGCTATAAATTTTTATTTACTGTGAGCTCCAGGAAGCGTACGTGGTGCTGGAGTTTGAACCTGGATCTCTGTGCATGCCAGGCAAGCACCATCGAGGCTGAGTCATGTCTGAAGCCTGATTGTTAGTGGGGTTTTCCTCTGGGACCCTTCCTACTCCCAAACTGTTTCCTCCACTCCAAGAAAGATGGATGATAAACTGTTGGGAAAGTTGTTTTGAAGGCTAAACCTCCAGGCCACTGGATGCACCCAGTTAGAATTCTTTTCCTCTAATTATTTGGGAACACTTTAGATACTCTTGCTAACCTCTGTGTCCCAGACGCTTCTGATTCTCAATAAGTGACGAAAGCCACAGAGCAGCCAGAGTGAAGGGGTGCACATGAGGGTTGGGTACCAAATTGAGAGAGAAAAACTGTCCCATGGAGGAGAAAGTTCAGAGATGCTTTCGGCGATCCTCAGGGGAAACCCCAGTAAGGAATAATGAAATCTATCTCTCTACGTCCTTCTGTAATCGTGGTTTTCAGTTTTGTGTCTTAATTAGCGGTAACTAATCAATGCCCAAACACCTTGGTGGGGTTGGGAGAGAGGAAACAGAGCTACTAGAACAAAGTGGCTGTGTGAAGCCCGGGCGGGAGGAACTGAGACAGGATGATTTTTGTCCCAATGTTTCCCAGCTGCCTGTTACTCCTTCTGAGACGGTGCCGCCACTTCCTGTGTGGCAGCTTTGGTAGGGTCCTCCTACCATACTTCAGCCTCTGTAACAAAGTTGTGTTGTGGAAGGAAAAAGCCTGGCTTCTATAATTCTATTTGCTCTTATGTCAAGCCAGGAGCGCTGGAGCCCCAGTACTATTCAGGAAAACATCCTTTTGCTCAGTAGCTGAGAGCACATTTGGTATGCCAGCCTTTTCCTCCTTGTTTATTTTCAGGGTAGTGATAAAAGCACGGAAAAAAAAAAAAAAACAAAACATCAGGAGAAACCAGCAAATTTCAGTAATATTTCAATACATCTGCAAAGGGCAAGCTGTTTAGAGTTTCTCTTGCCCCGTCTCAAGTTGGAAACTCTCAACGCAGCAGGAAGCACAACTATTTTGACTTGGCAAACTGAACCAAACAGCATGCACCTGCAACTGTGCTTCCCTGACGTGAGTGTCTGTGGCCAGAGGGTCAGTCTGTTCTCAGTTTTTCATCCAGAAACCACATTCCGCAAATGGAGAGAAAACCACTGTTGGATTAAAGGAAATCCTTCCCATAGAGACTGAGCGCACAACTTTAATTAACTCATCATTTTCTAATTAGGATCCCCAGAGCCTTGTGCATGGGCAGCTTATGCTGCACAATGTACCGTCAAGCTTTTCCAAACAGTTTTATAAAATAAAGTTTTGTTATCATAAACATTAATGAAAGAAAGTTTGAAAAAATTCGAAAGAAAGTAAGAAAAAAACTAAAGCACTCGTAACTTGTCATTCTTACAAAATCACTTCATAATTTGGTGAATTGGCTGTCGGTCTTAATTCATTTTTTAACTTTTCCATTTTTCATACATAGTTGAGACTATATCACGTATAGTATAGATTTTTTCAGTGTTTTTTCATTTAATATTGTGTGTAATAACTGCACCCTTTTAGTTCAAAATCTGCATACGTAGTACAGTAATATCTCCCTGTTTCACCGAGAAGAGGTACTACAATTTGTTTAACTATTATTGCTGTTTATATTCCAGATGAACTTAGAATTATTTTAAGTTCCTGAGACTCTGGATGGTATTTTAATTGTGACCTAATTCGAATTAGGAATCAAATGTGGACTAATCGTTTTCATTACCATGGAATGTGGTGGATCACAAAACAGATTCACTTTTTCATTAACGTTACCAATTTGTATTGCTTACTGCTTTTAAATGCTGGGAACCTGACCATATTCTCATTTTTAAAAATGGGATGTAAAGGAATAAAACTTTCTTTTTTTTTTTTCTTTTTTCTTTTTTGCCAAAGTCCCCTCCAGGGGTATATTAAGGTCAATTTAAAATTTTTACTGTGATAAAAGAAATGATGCCAAATAAATTTGTGAAAATATTTTTGTTCTTATTTGCTACCATTTCTCTAGGAAAAGCTCCTGGCACATGAATGAAAGGGTATTCATACTTTAAGTTTGATGGTTCCTGCCAAGTTGCCCTTGAAATAAGGCTGTACCAATTTACACTCCTATTAACAGTGAATGAGAAATTCCGTTTTCTCACACTGAATGTTATGAAAATTAAAGTATTTGCCAATCTGGTGAATAATCTAATCTCAATGCTATTTTAATTTGTATTTCTCTAATTACTAGTGAAATGGAATATATTTTCTGATGTTTGTTGGCATGTGTATTTTTCCTTTGAATTGCTTCTTCATATTCATTTCTTCATTTTAAGTCAGGCTTATTTTACTTTATGTCTTACATATTAAGCTCATCTACTTTGCATGTATTTTCTCTCCAACACTTCCTTCTTTTCTAACACTGTCCTGTGATCTTTCCACGTTAGCCAGCTATTCTTTTTCATGTGGTGACATTGTCCTTATTTTTATTTTTGTCTTTGTATTTTTCTCTAGTTTTCTATAACATTATGGATTTAAAAATAGTTAAAATTTCAGTCTGTGTAGAATGTAGTATGAAGGAAAGTATCTAAGTTTATTTTTGTTCATACTGAGTGTCCGGTTGTCCAGTCATCAAACAGTCTAATAGGTTCTGTAATAGTCCTCAAAATAGAGGTTCATATTATCATCTATGAGGAAGCAGCACAGGGTAGCGCAATGGCTTACCTCTGCCACTATCGGGGTCTCAATCATTCCATCTTGTTGCTCTGTCCTAGAAAGCACACAGCTTCTATCTCCTGGCCTGACATGGCTGTCCCAACTACCATCTAAGGAGGAACTACAGAAGTGAAGGGCACAATCCTTTTTAAAGGCATCACTCAGAAGTGACAGCCATCACTTATACTTATCACTTACTCATCTCACTGAGCAGAATTTGATTTCATGGTGCTGTGCTTTGGATGTGAGGTGTCCCCCAGAACTTATGTGAGAAAGTGCAGGAAGGCTGAGAGGTGAAATGATTGGGTTAGGAGAGCCTTAACCCAAACAGTGAGCTAATCGCCTAGTAGGAATTAATTGGGTGGTAACTGAAGGCTGGCAGGGTGTGGCTGGAGAAGGTGGGTCTCTGGGTGCGTGCCTTTAGGTTTATGTATTGTATCTGGTGTGGAGTCTCGCTCTGCTTCCTGGAGCTGTGCCTTGAGCCACTTCCCTCTGCCACACTCTTTCACCTTGATGTTCAGCTTTATCTTGGTCCCTGAGGAATACAGCCAGCCTTCTATGGACTAAGACCGCTGAAACTGTGAGGCCTCAAATAATCTTTTCCTCCTATAATTGTTCTTGTTGGGTTCTTGGGTCACAGCAACAAATAAGCTGACTAAAACACATTGGAACACCTCTGCTGTGTGCAAGGGAAGCAAAAAGATGTGGTTTTCTGATGAGCAACGAGTGTGGGTTTGAGCCTTGCTCCAGCCTAAAACTTTTCTCGCTGTGGAAAAAGGGGAGAATAGTTGCTGGGAAAATTAATAGTTCTTACCACACTATTTACTCATTTTAAGGAATTTTTCTTCTTTTCTCAGCACAATGAAAGTTCTTGCTGGAAATTGTTTTTTAAAGTTACCATGTACATCTGCTGACATTATCAAAATTTCCCTCTCAAACACTGTCAATGTTGAGTTATAGGCAGAGAAGTCATAATGCAAACATTCTTTTAATTTTTGAATAAGACACTATTAGAAGGTACCATTCTTTTAAAGATATTCTATTTTTATTTAAGTCCTTTTTCTATGCTAGGCATCCATCTCGTTATGAATTATTTCCCACTTACTATGCATTATTTAAAATTTGTTAGAACAAAGCCCCAAAGATGTTTCAGCTGAGTGTATCAAATTTATCAAGGAGATAAGTTTGTCAAACATTTCTATCCTTCCACTCTGTTTAATGGATTATTTAGTATTTCACATAATTTCAGTTAATTAGATGAATGATATTTTCTATTTTCATGTAGTTAGATCTACCAATGTTTTCCATAATTATCTGATTTCATTATCTTATTTAGAGAGGGCAACTTTTGTTTAGTCAGCAATGCTTATGTGTCTACGTGGGTTAATATTTAACCCTTTAATCCATTTGGGATGAATTTGGTTCCTGGGTTACCTGGATTTTAATTGTATTGTTCTTTTAAATGGCTACTTAATTGTCCTAATGGTATGTATTGATTAATCCACTATTCTTTGCTGAATTGAATTCTTTATTAAATTTATACTAATTTCTTATATCTCTACTTACATTGTTTCTAGACTAATGTTTCAGGGATCTACCTATTCTAGACCTAAAGCTACACTTTTAAACATTCTTAAATTTTCTAATATTATAATTTACTGTTTAATCTGACAGGGCAGGTCTTTCTCTAAAATCTTCCTGACCATAATCAGTTTATTTTTTCAGATGTACTTTTGGATAAGTTGTTCAATTAAAATAGTCTAAAATGTTTTAATTATAATTGCATAAAAATTAAACATCAATTTGTAGAAAAACTAACATTTTATAACACTAAATATAATATTACATGTTCCAACCCAGAAATATGGTATGTCTTCCCATCTATTTAGGCCTATGCTATCCCTCAATAAAGTTTTATAATTTCCATTATGTAGGCCCTGCATACTCTTTGTTAATTTAATTTCTAGATTATGTATATACATAATATATTTATACACACACATATATGTGTATGAAGTATGTGGAATACTCCTTTCATTACACTTCATTGGGATATTTGGAGTTTCTTGTTAGAGGCATTGATTTTTTTAATATCTGGGGACCAGATATCTTACTAAGAGAGCTTATTACTTTTTGTGGGTTTCTTGAGATTCTCAAATAGGTACTGGCCTTATTTATTTATTTTTTTCGTGTTTTTTGTATGGCTCTTTTTTATTTTTTTTTTATTAGATGTATATAGAGATACAATTGAGGGGGAAACATTATCAAAACATCAATAACC
>PVKS010043813.1:0-14670 GCA_004027875.1 Aplodontia rufa
GGAGCCAGGTCCTGGAATAGATAGAGGGACAGCAGAGTGGTGGAGATATAGGCAGATCTGTGGATCTGGAACTGAGCGAAGAGCAGAAGCTCTACTCTGATTAATTTGATATTCTTAGTCAAATAAGAAACAAGCCTACTAGGCGAAAATAGGGATGTGAGGGATCCAGTGTCCAGGAAGAGATAAGAGGTCTGGAAATTTTCCATTTGAAGAGAGAGATAAAGAGAGGTCTAGGCAGAATTGTTGGGCTGCACTTTAGAAATGAATTACTGAATTCACTGGCTTTACATGAGCACATGGAGCCTGACCTGCCACTTCCTAGGGGCTTGGTTTACAATGAGATACTCTTGGTCTTTCTGATTTCAAAGAACTCTGATGCCAGTAGAGTATCATGCTGAAATATGTTTTTGGTTTTTTTCGACACAGTCTTACATATTGGAAGGAATTGCTGTTACACATTCATGTGCATACATGGATCCTGACATAGCGAGATAGCAAGTTAAGGCCGATCCTAGTCCAGGATGCACCCCTCTTCATCCAGTTCCTGAACTTGTGTCTCCTCTGTAATCCCCACATTCTATAATTTGAAATGAACACATACATGTATGTTGATTATTGACATTCTTGAGTTTCTCTGCCTGCCTGTGTATAGCTAGGCTTCTAATGGGAGTTGAGTGTTCCCAGTTGTATTGATGACCCTCTTTATCCCTCCCTCCCCTGCTGCCTCCCTCCCTTCTCCCCTGACCTTCATAGATATGATTTCCCCAGCTTATGTGAAATTTCAACTACAGTGGGTTTATTACCTAAACTCAGCTAGCTGTCATCCTGTCTTAGGTTTCACGCTAGCTTCCACATATGAGGGAAAATATTTGGCCCTTAAGTCTCTATGTTTGGAATATCTTATTATTAATAAAAATGCCTTTGTTATAGATGATCCAAAGCCTTCCTTTGTCTCTAAGGAAATAAGATGCTTCCAGATCTATCAGGTATTAATAATGTTAATAATGTTGGATCTCACACAAGGCAATGAGCCCAAAGTGTTGATGATGATATTTGATCCTCCCTTCCTTGATAAATCTTAGCTTTTGGTAATGAGAGCAAATATTTGCAGGTACATCCCTAAGTTGGTTACCCAAACCAACACTTTTCCTTTTAGTTGGTTTATCTTATGTAATATACCCACCCATTAGTGGACAGTTCTTATTTCTTAATACCAATCTAGTCCCTTTAGCTATTATCTTACCAGCTTTCTGCTACAATCCCTGTATATAATTAACAATGTTTTATCTGTCATGTTAACGTGTGCAAGGTGCAGTGTCAATCATGACAGCCATGACCACCATGTTTGATGATAAATAATAACCACCACCTCCATATTTCTTTAGTACTTCATTATTTACAGAGGATTGCTACATATGCTGGCCACATACATTATCAAAGGGATCCTTGAAACATTGTTTCACCCAGGGTCACATTGCTGGGACAGGATTTTCATAAGAAATTATGCCTCTTCTGTCTTCTCTCCTAATGCAGAACTTTCCTAGTACATACCCTGCTTCTTTGTAAGCATGTAGCTGTGTCTGAATAGAAATGTGCCATTTAGAAGAATTGGGAGCCAGTTCTTGAAGTAAGTTGAGTTCCCTGGGAAATACACTCTGAGACTGAATTTTGTGGACAGGAGATAATTAGGGATTTCCCAAGAGGGAACCACAGCAATTCAGGGTAAGGTCGAGGTAGAGGGGCAGGTTGAGCCTTGATCAACTGAGGATTCCTGCAAGGGCCTTTAGATCTGGGATAGCCACTTACAATTGTCTCAAGGGAGGCAAGGGTTTTTGGACACAGGTCAGGCTTCCTCCAGTGAGGGGACAAACCTTGAGTGACTTAGCTTCCTTCTTGGAGAGGGACTCAGGTGGGAGCTATGAGCACATTTACAGCAGCAGGGGTCATTCGCCTTCAAGCATCGGGTGGGGCCCCAGAGATGCAGCCTCAGCTGTCACTAACTCCTGATTTTTTAACCAAGATCAGAATTTTTTTAACTAACACACATACAAAAATCCCTTGTTCATCTCTTCTTTTAAGAATGCTTATTTCAGGGCTGCAGCAGTGGCTCAGTGGTTATGGCATTTGCCTGGCATAATGCGGACTGAGGCTTGAATCCCAGCACCACATACACAACTAAGAGTCAGCAATGAAAACCATATGAAAAACTAAATAAAAGTCACTCTCTCTTTCTCTCTCTCACTATCCTTCTCTCTCTTAAAAAAAGAAAGTTTGTTTCAAGTTTGTATATCAAGTACTATTCTAGGTTGGGATCCAGCTTAAAAAAGCAATGACCAGAATATATACACATCTTATACACATTTTATATTGTTTTGTTAAAATCTTGCAAGGTTGCTCAAAAATAAAAATTAAAAAAAAAAAAAGCATTAGCCCCCAAGTTTTTCTCTTTGTGTCTTTTGACCTAACCTTCATAGTACTCAAGGAATTCAGATCTAAGGACTTTCTTCAGAAGTCTATGCAAAGTGAATGGAAACCTAAAACTGGAATGCTGAATTTCTTAAATGTGCCTTCTGGCACTGAACTATTGAAACCCAATGTTCTCTTTTTGGAGTTTGAGTAATTGAAAGTAGAAGCCTAAATGTAAGGCAGTCTAATTTTCAGGGATTTCTAGAGCACTGCTGTCAGTAGAGATAACATCAAGAGATTGATTCTCAACAAGATGAACGTCTCTTCTATGTTCATCAAGTTTATCACTAATGGTACCGAACTGAACAGGACCCAGGGTAGAACTGGGCACTAGCCTGAACCCAACCTCTTTGCCAACTGATTCAGAATCACAAAATGATGTGCCATTTATATGGGTAAGAGCTGCAGGCTTTTCACAGTTCATACCAAAGGACCGAAGCCCCATCGGTACCTCCAGGCTTTCCTGTATCTCTGGTCCACTACCACTTTCCCAGAGTCACCTAGAAGCAGCATGAGAGATGGCTCGAGGTTGTCAGCTGCTAGGGATGGGCTTGTTGCAGGCCGCCCTATTTCACGTCTCCTCCTGGTAGCTTCCTGAGTATAATTTGTTCACTAATTTTTTGCTTCCAAAAGGAAGCTTGGGGCTCCTTCAGAGGATTTTAAGAAATCTTTCTGTTAATTAATTATTTACATGTATCCAATCAACCTAGAAATTTGGGATTGCATGATTGTCCCCAGCATCAATTTGGGGGTGACCTAGCCCATCACCATTCAGAGTAACAGGATAATGTTGAAACTGTGGAAAATATTTGCACCAGTGTGTCTATAGTCATCATTTCATGTGTTTAAATTTTAGATATGGTTATTAATCATTGTATTGGGCACTTCCTATTTCATCTTGATTTTTGTGTTTATTTGGCTGGCCTAGCTGTAAAGCCAACATTACAATGTCATGGTCAACTATTTATTGTCTCCCACCTGAATACTTGAAGACTGTCTGTAAAGACTGTAATGGTTTTTCCCCATTACCGAATAAGAATTCTGCAAATACTAATTTCCTGATGGAAACTTACATTATTTTCCAATGCTTCATGTCATGTCCATTCTAGGGCCTCACAGAGAAGAAGCTTCTAGCACATTTTTTTACAGTGTACGAACTCCAAGGAATTGTCTAAGTTATTTCGTTGTACCAGAATTTCATTGCATGTGGCATTAGGCATCTTCATTGAAATGGAACCCCCTCCATCAAAAGTAGACTCAGTCAGTAAACTTTCCTATCAAGTTGAAAATGATGACATTTCAAAATATGTTTGCCCTTTGCCTCTGTTTTCCTGCTGTGTGTTAGGAGACAGAGGCATCCTAGCCTTCTGTTCGTACATTCTCCTGGGTCGCTGGTAATGTGTGAAGCGCAGTCATCAGAGTAGGAAAAAATAAAACAAATGGAGACATAGTATCCGTGGTTAGATCGAATCCTCCATATTGTCGTCTGGAAGACTAGACTGCAACCCCACCAACTGTGCTGAGTTTTTCTTTCTTGCGTCTGCTTTTCCATGTATCATGTGCCTTGTGCTGATAATTTGGAAAGAAAAAAGGAAACGATCTGTTATTGATGGACTCCTGAGATGCTGCCGTCTGGGCTTTGGATGGGGGTTTGGGAAGTGTAATGTTCCCTTTCCTCCTCCTTCCTCTTAGTTCTGCAGTCACCAGAAGATCCTTTCCCCAATTCTGTCTGTAATACAGTCTAACTCAGGAGCCCTTCCGTGGTATTGTATGTGTTACAAAAGTGCCTTGAAAGCGTTTGTAAGTGGTCCTTCTACCCATCATTACAGTGTTCTTAATTGCATGTTATTTTCACAGTCTTTTCCTCTTTGCTTTCTTACACTCTCTCCAGCTCAGCTGACCTCAAGTGCACCATAGTGCCATGCAAGTGACCACACAACACCTCTGTGATCCCCTTGCTCCTTTTCCCTCTTGCTATTCATTTGATCATGGAAGAGTTGGTTTTTGGACTTCACATCCCTTTCCTGTGTTCTCTCCTGGTCTTTTCTACCATTCTTTGTTCCAGACTCTACCATTTGTTCATTTCATCTACTGCAGTAGTCTCCTCATTCATCCTCTGTCCATTTGTCTCCATATCGCTGCCAAAGATTTTTCTGCACTTTTGTCAAAGAAAAGGGTGGGAGATTTTTTAAGCACTGGGGTGAGCTGCTGGAAAAGTACTGCAGGATGTGGGGCGGGGGCAGTTGTTCAACGTAATTAGGCCATCTGTGTTGCTACCAGTCTCTTATTACCAGTAATTGGTTAGGTTCCTGCCCTACCATCAAGATTGAGAGACCACAACTCTTTCTTTCATTATGTTTATTTCCAAAAGGATGATTCCTTGGGCAGTTTGAAATGTGTTTCATTTTATAAGTATTCATGATTATTCGGATCTTTTGTCCATTTTTAATTGCATGGTTATAAAACTGGCGAGAACCTGGTGAATGATTTACAATTCAAACAGGCACAAAAATGATTTACAGTTGGAAGTTTGCTAAAGGAAGTGCTATGGGAACAAGAGGTCAGTGGCCTCTCATCGGGAACCTGTGTGAAGCTTTGCCGTGGGAGCACAAGGGTGTCCAGGTCAGTATGAATCTGAAATCGTCACCTTCTGCTGGAGACCGTTTGCATCTCCCCTTCCTTTGGAGAATGAAGTCTCAACTTCTTAGTACATACGAAGAAACCAAGCCTCTTACCTTACCGACCTTACCCGCGTTCCACTTTGCTGCGTACCTGCGTGCTTTCCTAATTCCTGAACATTTTTTTTCCTCATACCTTTGTTTCTTACAGACCAAGAATGGCTAAGACAGGCAATTTCCTCTGTCTGAAAAACTCTCATTCCTCTTGTCAAACTACCTTATTTTTGTCACTTAAAGTCAACTCCCCATGGAAGTCTGTCTGGTCCTGGGTAATGTAGGACTTCTGATTCTAAACACACTTAGTACTCATCTCTGCAAACTCCTGTCCCAGACATGTCATTTGGAGGACATTTTTTGTACTTCCCTTCTCCCCCAGGTCTGCACAGGACCTGGAAGGCAGGTCCTGTGTCCTAGTGCTGTGTGTCCAGCTCCTGGCAGTCCTTCAACACTGTTTGCTGAACTGATTAACTGAGTGACTTATAAGCCCGAAAACTATTTTGGCACAATCCCTTATATATGCAATACGTGTTTGACAAACTCAATGCAAATGGAAACCGTAAGTTGTGGTTCCAATATTATAAATGCACAAGCATTGAAGAGGATTTTTAAAGGGGAGCTGCAAGTTCCTTGGGTTGGCTTTTTAAGTGCTATACTACTATGATTAAAAAGCAGAAGTTAGTGTACTTTGAAACTCGGATTTATGGAGAATCTGCTAGTTTTTGGAAAGTATACCGTGGAAATCTTATCCTCTAGTAGAATACAATGAAAACAGGTTTACTTTTATCTCACAGATGACATTTCTAATTATGCACAGGGCTTGTTGAAGTTCCAGCTAGGAAATCCAAACTCTAAAATCATTTTTAATCACAAAACCCAGGGGTTATGAAATCTTTGACAGACCCCAGGCACTGGGCCTGGCCAGGCAAGATGTCCTATTTCCTTTGGTATGCTAATCTGCTTGTTAGTTACTCCTGGGCAGTTCCAGGTCAGCAAAAAATGTGCCTGAGACCCATGGGAGGGGGAACGTGAATTGAAATATTGCCAACTGATTCTACCTGTTATCAACCATCAAATGAGGATTTTATCCCATAACTTTGGCTCAGTTCAAACTACATTTAGGTTGAACAGATACTAAATACTTAACGTTAACTTTGTTGTTTGTCAATAAATCTAAAATTGATCCTTAAGGAAATATCAAATTTTAAAAGTTATATGTCTGTATAGGACTAATACAAACTACATCAATTCTAAGAATATTGCTAATATTTGATAGCTTACATTATTATTCAATGGTTTTTCCTATTCTATGACTTTTTATCCCTGTGATTATATTTATTATTCTCTTTGAAAAATGATAACCTTTTTTTAAAAAAATTTTAAAAAGAGGGACAGGGACACAAAGAGAGTGAAAAAGAGAAAGAGAGAATCAGTTTTGTTTAGTTTTTCCTTTGGTTTTCATTGCTCTGGCACATAGTTGTGTATGTGGTGCTGGGGTTTGAACCCAGGGCCTCACTCATGCCAGGCAAACACTGCAACTGCCAAGCCACCACTCCTGCCCTGATAACCTTTTTTTTTTTTTAAGTCTTGAAAATATCTCTTCAATTATACTATTTTTATGTGCATTTTTGGGACTTAAAACCCAACCTTTGCAAACCCTTGCAGTTTCTGAGAAGCTCTCTGTAAGATATCACACCTTCTTTTAATGATCCCTTTGAAGATAACTTTGTGCTTTGAATAAATAAATGTTTCCATTTAGCTGCAGTTCTGCTGTAACAGAAATATACTGTAATCACAAATGTGTCAGATAATTAAATCCTTTCTTTTTTTAACATGTTGAGCTCTCAGCCCTGCATTTCCACAGTGATACACACAGAGAACGAACTAACTGCTGTGAGTTTTCTTCCTTTCTACAAATCCCATTACCGGTTTCATGTGGACTTAGTGTCAGAGGCGGCTCTGTCTTGCTTCGGTTCTGAGGCCCTTTGCTGGGGTAACAAAGCAGCCAGCTGGGATTCCCCTCAAGTCCTTGTAGGTTCCCGAGATTCTCTTATTACCTTGCTTTAGTTCAAGCTTTAGGATTGGAGGCTTTGGTGCAACACATGATCTGCTTTAGAAGTGAAGGTTTACGAATACCTAGTGCATGTTGATAAAAGAATTACAAAGGAAAAGGAATGAATGCAATAAGGCTTAGAAAGTGAGTATGGGATGGATTTGCTGTCAGCATGTGCTTTACAGGAACTGACTTATCTTCACAGTAACCAGGGCCATAGGCTCCGCCCTCTCTTTCATTACACAGGTACTGTATTGCAAAGGCTAGAGAGCCAGCTAAGCGCTTCGAGCAATCAAAATGATCAAATGTATCTATAATTATGATATTTCTAAATATAGTTCTATAACAAAATAAACATTAAAATGAATGGTATAAGAATACTATTTTGTCATAGCAGAACTACCAAATTGACAATGTTGAATGGTAGCCAGATTGGAAATTACCAATTGCTAATGTTTAATGAACACTTTCTCAAAAAAAAAAAAAAAAAAAAAAAAAAAAAACCCTGGGAAACACCTTGAATATCCTGTTCGTCTGATGTAATGAATTTTTCACATCTCAAGGGAAAGCATGGCCTTGTTTTTGTTTAGTTTATGTCAACTGTCAATCAGTGATTCAGTTCAGTATTGGAAATTCAAATGTAAGAATTTTAATAACAAAACAAGTCATGTTTTTTCTTTCCATGACAGTTTTGATGAAAGCTTGTTGCAGTCTTGTCATCTCTACTGTCCCCAAAATGATTAGCATCTGCTCACAATTTACACTTGCATTTCTTCATAAAGTGAGCAACACTCCCTTTAATTCTGTGAACCCTCAATTACAACCAAGGTTACACAGCAAGCCTTGCTACAGTTTTAATAAGGCTGATTTACAGTCTGTAAGAAGCTGGCCTACTGGAAAGGACGGGAGTGGGGAGCCTTAGAAAGAGACCCACTCCTGCCAAGTACATTGATAAAAATATGTGTGACTCCCTCCCAGGTCCTGCATCCCCAGTGCTGATCCTGTGGGGGCTTGGACTTGCTTAGCTTGGCCCTTCCTGTCCTTACCTTTCCCTTGTGGAGCTCCACGTGTGGGACTTGTGTTTCTGTCCTCTTCTTGGCCAACCTGTCTTTCCTGAGCTCGGTGCTGAGAGGTAATAGAGACCCCAGCCTTCCCTGTGGCCCAAGTTCAATGGAAGGGAGAAATAGTAAAGAAGGGAAACTCGGGGAAGAGATACCTGGTGTGGAAGCTAAGCTCTTCTCTTTGGTAGTTGTAACATTTGGGGGCATGTCGCCTTGTCTTTCTGAGACTCACTTTCCTCATTTTAATAACTATGTCCACCTCTCAAGGTTCTTTGACATCAATGTGATTTTCTCCTCTTACTCCTTACCCCCTCCTTCATTCTCTCCTTCTCCACTCTTCTTCCTCTCCCTCCTCTTCTTGTTCTTCTTTTCCTTCTTTGCTCTCTTCCTTCTTCATGTCATATAATCATTATTATCATTTTCTTGTTCATCCACCCTGACGAAATTCATGTAAACTGTATTTTATCATGTTATACAATATGAGCCCCTAGAACATGACTCAAGGGTGTGGGTCTGTGATGCAGTGTGAATTAGGTCATGCTTCTAGAGCGTATGTACCGGCAAGGTCTGTTCTGGTCTGTTCTGGTCTGGTTCTCACCTTTTCCAGAGGTGAGATGTGATTTACTTATGAAAGAAAATAAAGTTCTTCAGCCACCCAGCTTCTCCTTTCAGGGCTAATGCTCAGAACCCCCAGGGCTGGGCTCAGAGCAGCAGTGCCCAGCACCTGGGGACTCAGGGTTAAACCTCAGATACCCATCCAATATGGGTTTCCATTGGCCTCGTCTCAATGCAGTAAGCCCCTGACTTGTACAACAAGAAAATTTGATTCAGAAGTTTCTAGAAGGGATAGCTACCTCAGAATTAATCCATAAGGATCTACTGTCTTCCTTTCTTCAGGTAATTACTCACTTGAAGAAATCATTTGAATGTCTTTCCTATTATACCTCTTGATCTTTGGATTTTTTTATTAATTTTTATTTTTTGCAGCTGGTACCCAGAGGTGCTTAACCACTGAGTCACATCCCAACCCTTTAAGTTGCTCAGGGCCTTCCCAAGTTGCTGAGGCTGACTTTGAATTTACCATCCTCCTGCCTCAGTCTCAGAAGTCTCTGGGATTACAGGTGTGCAGCACCAGGCCCAGCTGCAAAGTGTTCTTTTAAGTGTTCTTAAAACTTCAGGCATCTTCCATAACCTTTTACAACTTTGGTGTTCAATGTTTTGAGCATTTCAGTCCCATATGTAGGGTCCTACTCTCTGGTCCTGCTGGTGTTTGTGGTGAAATATATCTTTTAGAAATCATATTTTGACATGTTTTATTTTAGTGCTTGTACACTTTTAAAAAAATTATCTTCTAGATAAAAGCATACCCCTTTGGATTGGTTGCTCAAAGATTTTTAATTTGCTAAAGATGACTAGTGTTAATTTATGTACTATTTGGCATAAATTTGTATAAGGAGCTCAAGTTGTCCTAACATTAAGCACAGAAGGCAAAGTTAACTAGTATGACCTGTTGGCATTTTATTTCAAACATAAAGTCCAGAGCATGCACATGTGAAATGTATAATGAACTTCTCATCCCATTATTTTAATCACATTCTGGATTATGAGACATTTAAACAAACAGAAATAAGGAATCAAGGTAATGGAGGTCAGGGTGAAGCCTTAGCCAGGGTAGGACTCACACTTTTGCTGGAAGTAAGGAATTAGTGGTATGGTTTTCTCAAGGCTGGGGAGCACAAGTTAACTCTCAGTTTCTTTCCTATTTATGTACCTGAATTTGTCAAAGTTTCATCATTGTCTTGAGGGCTCTCTTTTTGGTTTTCAGGTGGCTGGCTTTTCCCTGTGTCCTCAAATATATGTATCATCAAGGTTCACTATTAGGATACAGAGATAAAAAGGAGGAGATCTATTACTGGGCTTGGCTCATGCAATTTTGGAGGCCAGGTCCTAACCATGTCTTTTGTAAGCTAGAGAAGAGGGAATTTGTCTGTGGTATACCTTAGTCCAAGTCCAAAGACCCAAGCAGGACATGTGCTAGTGGCTGTGGGCTTGAGAATGGGGGTGGGGGTGAGGGCTGTCACTGATGTAAGTCCTGGTGTCCAAAGACCAGAAAACCAAGAGCTGATGTATGGCAGCAAAAATAGGTGGATGCCTCAGCTCAAGAAGAGAGAGAATTCATTCTTCACTTATTCCCTTCCAGAAACACTTTCATACCAGAAATAATGTTTACTATCTATGTGGGCGTTCCTTAGCCCATTCAAATTGGCATATACAATTAACTGTCACACTGTATATATAAAATGCGTAGGTTTAAAGACTGATGACAAAATTGTCATACTTAGATTAAGAAAATAGAACAAGTTCCCTCCACCCCTGTTCTCCCAGGAAAACCATTATACCAATGTTTCCATTCACCATTCTCTTGACAGACATGTACTTACCACCAGTGTTTGCATCCCTAAACCAGATATTGAATGGTTTTGAAACACTGAGAATCAAACCTAAATACCCACTATATAAAAAATATGATACATTTACTTTTAGACAAAAGATCCCCAGAAGAGCAGAAAAGAATCTCTGGGCATTGTCTCACTTCAGCTTCCCTTAGAGTGTGTATGTGCCCATTCTAGGAGTGTGTAGTGGGCAAGGCAGTTCTCGAGTTCTGGGAAGCATTTGGTAGATGGATTATTTATTATCAAGTAGAACTACTATTAGAGGAAATGTCTTTGAATATTTCTGTTTTCCTGTGATCTAACTCTTGCTCTCAGGAATAGGTTAAGGAAGAGCACATCTGGATGTAACATAATGTTATTATTATTTTCATGCATTCACACACACACACACACACACACACAAACTCATACACACATACACAAACACACACGTGAAAAACTGGAAACTGATTCAGGTTTTCCTCAGCATTCTAACTTTGGGAAATAATTCAGTAAGGTCTATGAGAATCTTAATGACAACTGCTTTCTGCACATTTGTATCTGAAGTAACAGTGCTCCAATTATTTGGTAACACAATATATCTGTCATCTGGGATCTTCTAGCCCCACCCCTTTGGATATTTCCTTTGCTTTTCTTCTTTGTCCTTTGGATTTGCCATTTCTTAAATCTCTTGCTTTCTTCATTCTTACTGAAAACTCAACTTCTGTTGGGGCAAATAATCCAGTAGCTCCTTGACTGAGGGTGTGTCCTCTATTCAACACTTGGATTTGTTTGATGGCTTAGATTATGTGTAAAAGGCACAGAATTTGTAGATATTCCTTCAGTGCCTGCCATACTGTGTCCTTACCTTTGAGAAATTCAAATCCATTCCAATTTCCTGATCCTTTGCATATAATCTAGTCTGTCTTCAATATTTTTAAATATCAAAATAAGGTATTTTCATTTTATTCTATAATTATTGTGCTGGACACCTTTTGGGGAATTTCAATTTGCAAATTAATGTCCTTAGTCTTAGGAAAGATTCATTTTCTTTCTTTCTTTTCTGTAATTACTCCTGTTTCCTCTTGTTTTTGGAGTTCCTATTATCTGGATGTTGGACCTCTTTGTTTTCTTCTTTTCTTAACATTTGTTTCCTGTTTTCCAACTCTTCTTCATTTTATTCTGCTTTTGCAGAGATTCCCTCAATTTTACCTTCCAATCCTTCTGTTGAGATCTCTGTTGATATTTATATTGAGATTTATTCTATCACAGTTTATTTAAAGAGTATTGTCCTTTTTTGTTATTACTTGAATGACTCTCCTCCTTTTTGTCTTTCCTCCATCTCTTTATCTTCTCTGTAGTCACATTTCTATTTCATGAATGGACCATTTTCTCCAAACTGAGAATGCTACAGATCTTAAGATCTTATTTAAAACTTCTTCTTCTTCACATGTTTAATTTTCTTCTTCTTCTTCTTTTTAAATCCAGCTTCTGCATTAGAGGGATTTCTCAGTTTTCTGGTGACTTTTGGCTTTCTGGGCGTTGTTAAAAGTGGGAAACATAAGAGCTGACAGGAAGCTCGGAGCTCATGGTTAGAGCTTACCGATGTGGAGCCTCCCTGGTGGGGAGCTAGGTGACCTGTTTCTTGGGAACTTCTAATCAGTGCTCCCTTTAGACCTATGTGAGAAGCGCCCTGATGTTAAAATGCTCTGCTGAGGCCCTCTTTTGGCTTAGATCTGCTTCTTGAGATGATGTTTCTCCAGTGCTAAGTTAAATGCTCACCTAGGGCTTGTTGTTCTTTCCAGAGTATGCCTGATGTTATCAGGATTCTTATCCCAGTAGTCCCAGGCCTACTTCTGGGATCTACGTAGACTTTGTCTTCTAATCTCCCAGGAATAGCACACAGAATGAATACAGCTAAGCCACTAAGGGGCATCTACTAGCATAAGCTTTGGAGAAAGTTTGCAGATGTGGCCTGGATTATCCATGTGCATATGCATATGGCCCTCAATGTTTAGGATAGAGCCAGGGAAGGAAAGAGAAGGAGGTCTGGACTGTCCATGGGCCACAACTACGTTTTGTCCCAACACTCCATAGAGTATAATAATTATGAATTTCAACACCTTGTTTAGGTATCTAGAGGGGATATTTGCAAAGTGGAAAGACAGAACCCAAAGTGAGGCATGGCAGTGAATGCCTCTAATCTGAGTACTAGGAAGGCTGAGGCAGGAAGATTGCAAGTTCTAGGCCAGTCTGGGCAATTTGACAAGACTCTGTCTCAAAAGGCAGAGCATTTGTAGATTTAGTCCCCACCACCACAAGAAGCAGCAGGCAGGAACAGAGGGGGAAGGAGGCAGAGAAAGAAGAGAGGGGAAAGTAACTGTTTTCTTAAACAGTTTTGGGACTTTTTGCTAAATATATACTTTTGTAGATACATGAAACTCTGTCTTTATGATCTTGCCTTAGGTCTTACAAATGTTGGGGATTGGCCTGCCCCCAGATTATTATGTTTCCTCGTGAGTTTGTCATGTTTCCTGGATAAGAGCTTTCAGGGTCTTTCGAAGAAGGAAGAGTTCTAGTTCTGGCTGGCAGCTTTGGGGGAGCTCAGCAAAGGTAGGAAGCTGAGGGTCACTGCATCCTGCCAGGAGTGGATGCTCAGAATGAAGTCTTGTACCATCCAGTGCCGCTATTTTAGCAGCCGTCTTTGTCTTTAGTTACTGATGTACCTTACACTGTCAGTTTATGAGCCTTTTGAGGTTTTTAAAGTATAATTGTGTTTGTTCACATCCATTTCCACCCATGGTCTAGGACTTTGAGTTAGTTACCAATTTTCTTTCTGTTTTGATTTTCTCCTTACCAGTCCTGTTTATTTTTTTGTTGGTTTATATCCTTTTAAAACCCATTTACTGGAGTTTATTTGCATTTCTAGTGAGAAGTACATGTGTTAAATCTTCTCTTATCCTGGAAACCAGCTTAGGTCTTTTGTTTATTTTGCTTAGTTAGAACTTGTGCATTCCATTTGATCCCCGCATTGAAAGTTCCATTGCGTAGATTGGAATATTGGATGATGCTTATTGGAGCCAGAGTCTGCAATACCAAAATAAGATGAATTGTGGAGACCAGGGTAGTGACACCTATCCTTGGCTCCTAAGCACTCTCACTACTCCCCATTGAAGAAAGTGGAATATTACTTTTAAGTAAGTAAGAGTATGATTTATGGAATTGCTGCCAGTGGGCCCTTGTACATTAAGAGGTAGATGTTTGTATGTATCCATTTTACAATGAAAGATACTCACAAAATAGTGGAGGAGGTGAAGGGGAACTGGAACTGATGTTTTGGTAATTCAATTTTTTTTTTTAAAGAGAGAGTGGGGCAGAGAGAGAGAGTAAAAGAGAATCAATTTTACTTAGTTTTTCATGTGGCTTTCATTGCTCTGACACTTCATTGTGTATGTGGTGCTGAGGCTCAAACCTGTGTCCTTAGTCATGAGGGCAAGTGCCTTAATGATTGAGCCACTGTTCCAGCTACTGGTAATTCAATCTTAACTATAGTGTTGTAGTCAAGCTTCTTAAAATCCCGTGGTACATTTGTTCTAAACACCATAGTCTTCGAACCAGAGCTCACAGGAATTGAGTAACTTGCAGGAACCGAGTTCACGTGAGCAATCTGGAAGACCAACCAATGCAGGGCAGGGTCTGGGTCCAGAAGGCGATGGCGAAGAGTCCCTGCATGGCATGCTGCTGCCTTCTCAGAATAAATTTGCCAGCTGATGTTCATCATATCACCAAGCTGTGGTAAAGGTACCCTTTGTCTTTTTTTTCTCAATTAAAGATGAGTATCATTTAGTCAAAAGCAGTTGCTTTTATTCAGCTGATAGAAGGACAGAAAAAGCTGTTGATTTTGTACACATGATAGAAATGAATGAAACATCTTTGAAGACTTCTACCTTGCTATTTCTTATCGATTCCACATCTTGAATATT
>PVKS010043814.1:0-14672 GCA_004027875.1 Aplodontia rufa
CTTCTTCGTCATTTCTAAATCTTGTGATACTGACCTTTAGAATTTGCATCCTTCCAGTGCACTACCCTTTGAAATGCAACCTCAAATTCTGACCCAGTTGATCTCAATTTCGTGAATTCCTTTTCCCTATGGTTTGCTTAAAAGATATCCCCCGACCCCTATAAGCTGTGATAGACAGTGCAAGATGGTTCAGAAGTGAAGTGGTCAGATGATGAGAGCTGTGACCTAATCAGTGGACTAATCCATTCAATGGCTTGATAATTTCAAAGGACTTCAGTACTAGGTAAAATCTATAGGCAGGAAGGCTGTAATTGGAGGAAGTTAGTCACTGGGGACATGCCTTTGGGAATTATACTTGTCCCTGGCTTTTCCTGGCTCCCATGAACTGAGTATATTTCCTCTGCTATGCCTCTCTGCAACGATGTTGTTTCACCTTGGATCTAGAGCAATGGAGTCAGCTGACCATGGACTGTAACCTCTGAAACCATAAGCTTAAATAAGCTTTTTCTCCTCTCAGCTGTTCTTGTCATTCATCACAGAGTTGAAAACCTAACACACTCTTCTATAAACTGGTTCTCTAAGTTACATGTTTCTTCATTTTACATAAATAGTTTTTGTTCCTTGTAACATTGTTTATAGTATAAACCCTTTTTATTCTGTCCTACCTTATTGTACCATATCATTTAAATTAATAACTCCACCAAATAAGGTTTCTGACTGTTGCTTGATTTCACAAAATTTGGGTTTGAAGCATTGATAAAGTAGTATAAGGAAGAGCATCATCAAATACTTAGTCAGGAAATGGGGAAAAAATCTTGAAAATATTTTAATTTTCTCTTTCTGGTCCACATGTTGTGGAACTTAAAGATATAAATTGCAGTGTTCAGAAAGCAGATCAGTTTGTGTCCCTCTGTGGAGTAGTGTAAGTTGTTGAGTTGCTGCTCTTCTGAGTATCCCAGATCTGCTGTAATGGACTGAGATGCCAATCATTCCCTTCTTCCAACTTCTATATTCAAAGTTGTGAAATGATTTGTTATTGATTAAAACTACCAGCTACCTTGAATAGAGAAAACAGAAAAGCCTCAAGGAGCTGAAAAGATGAAAAATATCTTGAAGCAAAAAAAGGAGACCATCATGCTAGTGTTCAGGTGTAGGTGGGGGAAGGGAAACCATCAACACTGGGGATCATGGAAGAGTCACCTCAAAGTAGGCCTGGTAGGGAAGATCATCTGTTGTATTTTGTCCAATCTGTTCTATCAATCTACCTAAGGTACATTTCTCTTTGCTGATAGCAGTTGGGAAACATTTTTTTAAAAAATAATAACATCCTAGGTAGAAGAATAAAAGAAGTCTGATAAAGAGAAAATCCTTATAGGAACCAGAGAAAGAGAAAAAGAAGGTGAGATTCAGAGAGATAGGTATACGAATATCTTTAAAGTACTGAAAAAAGAACTGTCAATCTAGAACTATATACCCAATGACTACCTTTCAAATATGATGGTGAATAAAGACATTTTCAGATCTACAGAAACTGAAAGAATCCATCACCAACAGAAATACATTAAAATGATATTATGGAAGTCCTTCAGCAAGAAGAATAATGACAGCATATGGAAATATAGATCTATATAAAAAATAGAGGCACCAGAAATAGGAGCTACATGGGTCAATATAGAATTGTTTCTAACCATTAAAATCTCACCAGAAATGGAAACTGCATGAATAAATATAGAAGAACTGTTTCTAATCATTAAATATCTTCAAAAAATATTTGACTTTCTCAAGAGAAAACATTAGTATATGGGTTTATAATATATGTAAAAATAAAATATATGATAACAATAGCATAAAGGCCATGAGTAGAGAAATTTAAGTAGTAAAGTTCTTGCACTGTATGTGATATGGCATAATATTACTTGAAGGTGGCTATGACAGATGCTTACCATAGGTCACAAAGCAATTCCTAATATAAAGCAATTATAATAAGTCTACAAGTGATAAAATGGATTTTTTGGGGGGGTACTGGGGATTGAACCCAGGAGTCTCTTCCACTGGCCTAGGTACTCAGTCCTTTTTCTTTTTTCCTTTTCTTTTAAGAGAAAGAGGGGGAGAGAGAGAGAGAGAGAGAAGGAAAAACAGAATGAATTTTATTTCGTTTTTCATGTGGCTTTCATTGCTCAGACACTTCGTTGTGTACATGGTGCTGGGATTCAAACCCACATCCTCATGCATCCCTGGCAAGCACCAAAAACACTGAGCCACTGCTCCAATCCCCTTTTTCTCTCTTTTTTTAATTGCAGAGACAGGATCTTGTTAAATTGCTGAGGCTATCCTCAAACTTTAGATCCATCTGTTTCAACCTCCTGAACCACTGGGAGTACTGACAGGTACCACATTGCCTAGTTAAAATGAAATTTGTTAAAGACTAAAAAAAGAAAAAGAAAAGAAAAGAAAATGGGGCAAATAACAAATAAGATGTAGAATAAACAATATCAATAATTATATTGTTAAAACGAACTAATTATCCAAATTTAAAAGTAGGGGTTGTTAGATTGGATTTAAAAAGCAAAGCCCAATGATATGCTGCTCAAAACAAACATATTTAAATTATAAAGAGAAAAATCAGCTAAAAGTAAAGGGATAGAAATGCAAACATCAATATAGCTATAACAAAGAATATTGCCAGGGGCAAACATTGTCATTTATAATGATAATTGAGTCAATCACCTCATCACTGAAATATAGCTATTTAAAAATTTTTGCCCTTAGTAATGGAACTTCAAAATGAATGAAACAAATGCTAAGAGAAATGAATATATTCAGAATTACTTAGATTTAAATATCCTTCATCTAATAATTGGTGGAACAAGTGGTCAGAAAATCAACAATGACATATAGATTTAAATAACATTACCAACCAACTTGATCTAATTGACATTCATAGAATTACCCAGCCAACAAAATAGGTGAGATACCTTTATGGTACATATATTGAAAATTCACAGACAATGCTTTGAGCTATAAAATGTTTTCCAATAAATTTAAAGGACTTTAGATTATACAAAATATACTGTTTGTTTTGATTTTGGTTTTGTTTTAAGGGGGGAGAGGGAGAAAAAAAAGAAAGAATCAATTTTGTTTATTTTTTCATCTGGTCTTTGTTTGCTCAACACTTAGTTGTTTATGTGGTGGTGGGATTTGAACACAGGTCCTTGCACATGCCAGGCTAGCACTCCAACCATTGAACCACTGCTCCAGCCCCACAAAGTGTGCTTTTGAATGGAATAAAAATATAAGAAATTGGGGCTGGAGCGGTGGCTCGGTGGTTACGGCGCTTGCTCGGCATGCCCAAGTACATGGGTTCAAACCCCAGCACCCATGTACACAACTAAGTGTTGGAGCAACAAAAGCATGTGAAAAACTCAATAAAAATTGATTCTCTCTGTCTCTCTCTCTCTCTCTCTCTCTCTCACTGTCTTTCTTTCTTTAAAAAAATATAAAAAATTGAAAATAAAAGAGCTTTGAAAAAATCTCTATTTGAAATTGAAATAACAATTATTTTCATAACCAATGAGACAAAGAATTTTCAAATTAGAAGCTAGCTTGAAATAGGGGAAGGGATGATGAGAGGAAAGGAAGAAGTACTGGGGAATGAATATTGACCAAATTATATTATATGCAGGCATGAATTTGTCACAATAAACCCCCCTATGATATGTAATTATAATGAGCCAATAAAAATAAATTTAACAAGAAAGACAACAAAACCATACTTTATCAGTTTGTGTTGAATGCCGCTGAATTAGTTCTCTTTTTAACTCATTAAACTAGGAATGGAAGGAAATTTCCTCAATATAATAAAGGGGATTTATGAGAAACTTATGGCTAAAATCATATTTTGTGACACAGCCTGAATGTTTTCCTCCTACGATCAGGAATAAGACAAAAATTTAACTGTCACAATTTCCGTTTAGCATTGTACTGAAATTTATATCTATTTACTGTCCAGCATTTAACCAAAAATGACAAATGGATGACAAACAAGAACCAGAGAGGATATTCAACATTAAATGCAGATTAAAAGTTAAATATTTATATACCTGTTAGCATGCCTAAAATTAAAAGAAAAATATTATACCACATATATGCAACACTGTGGAAAAAATGAAATCCTAGTAATCTTATTGTTGGAGTATAAAATGGTACTACCAATTTTGAAAACAACTGGACGATTCCTTAAAACTCTATATACATGCATGATTCAGCCATCCCATTTATAGATGCTAACCCAAATGATATAAACCATGCCCATATAAAGACTTGCGCATGAGTATTTATAGCAGCTTCATTTGTATTTTTTCAAAAGCTGGAAATAACCCAAATGTTAGCAAACACAGAAATGAGTGAAGAAATTGCATATCTATACAATGAAATACTATTCATCATTAAAAGGAATGAACTCATGTCATACACTCAAGAACATGGATGATTATATAACTAGGCTAAGTGACAGCAGCTGGACAAAAAAGAAAACATATGGCACGATTCTGTTTACACAAATTTCCTGTAAACTAATCCATAAAGAGGGAAGGCAGTCAGGGTCCATCCAAGGAATGGGCCAAAGGGATCTGGCAGAAGAAAGAGTTGAGAAAAGACTATCATGGGAACTTCTAGGGGATGGATATGTTTGGTATCTTGACTGTGGTGGTCATTTTCAAGTATAAATATGTGTCAAAAGCATTAAATTGTATGCTTTAAATAAATATAATTTATTATTTTAATTACACATTGATAAAGTATTTAAGCAAGATCAATACATTTATATTGTTTCTATCTTAGAGACTCAACTGGTAAAACATTTTTAAAAATTCCATGTCTTTACTATACAAGCCAATACAGATATGCCTTAATTCATAAGGTAAAAATCCATATCTTTGGGCTGGAGCGGTGGCTCAGCTATTACGGCATTTGTATGACATGCCCGACAATGCAGGTTCAAACCCCAGCACCAATTACACAACAAAGTGACGGAGCAACAAAAGTCACGTGAGAAACTAAATAAAAATTGATTCTCTTTCTCTCTCTCTCATTGCCCCTCTCTTTAAAAAAAAATCTATATCTTTTAGAGTGAAAGTTTTCATGTTGGCTGTAGAAAAGCTAGAGTGGCAGAAAAATGTTCTTTCTTTTCCCAAATACAGTCTTCAGAACATTATGCAAAAGAAAAAGTGATGTAATTTAAGAAATTACCTAAGAAAAATATTTAAAGATAATATCACAAGTAACATTTCAGCTAACAATTATGGAGTTTTAATTAGTCTGCAAGCTTCCAAAACTCCCTGTAGGTAAAATGCAATAGCAACAGATGGAAGAAAATGTAGAAATTACAGTAGTGGGCACAGCATCTTAAAATATATAAATCTTCCTAGAAAAAGAATTGACAAAACCTTATATGCAATCACTCTGATCCAATGCACATATTTGAAAAGGGATGTTTTTACTGATAAAATGATTTTAATGTGGATTTTTCCAAGAGAAGCTTGCATCAATATTCTTTCTAACTCTTCAAAAGAAGGTCTTTGTAGATTTTTGTGTCTTTCATGGTGATGAATAGTTTTGAAGTATTTTCTTTCTTCTAGTTTATCATTTAATCAAAAGCATTGAAGGACTTTAAAATTCCTAACCCAAATCTACATCACTTACAAATTGATCACCAACCCAGAGTAATTAAATTGCTTCACTTTTCTTTTCGTAAAGCATACCAGATAATTACATTGAAGCTCAATTGACTTTATTCATTTCATCCACTTACTCATATACTCTTTCAGCATCACTGAGTATTTTATATATGCCAAACACTAAAATAGACACCAGGGATGTAAAGTCAAATAAGGCCCAGAAAGATCTTTTAACCAAAGAATCTATTACCTAGTATGAAGTTAATAACTAATTAAAACTGAAATGCTACAATAAAATTCATGCACAATGTATTGAGAAAACACAACCAGGTACGCCTGTCTTTGGACTGGAGAATGCTCAATAGTGTACACAAAGAAGTAATTTTGGAATTAATGAGGAAAGGAAGGAGCACCAGTTTATGCAGTACATGCAAAAGCCAGGAACTGGGTAAGCCCTTTCTCTTAATAAAGATACCTGACAGAAAAATTATATTAATTTTTCTGTATTGCTTACTGATTAGTCATTGAATTAAATGGCCTGAATTTCTAATTGATTAAGCATAGATAAAGTTGAAGTATATATATACCTGACTACTTTGCTAAAACTTCACTGACAAAGCAATTCAAGATATGAAGAGTCTGATAAAGTAGACAAGCTGATGGTCAGGGAAGAGTTTTGGAGGTATGGGGAGAAGGAATGGGGAATTACTACCAATTGCTATATAGTTTCATTTTGGATGATAAATCTGTTCTAAAATTAATGTGGTAATGGTTGCACAACTTGGAACAAACTAAAAACAACTGGGTTGTACACTTTAAATTACATAATATGTGAATTATATCTCAATAAATCTGTTTTTTTAAAGATGTGATGTGTCCAAATGATGAAATTGATATGCAATAAAGTTCAGAAGAGGACATCCTGGTACTTCTTTATCTGATATTTCTTTCAATAAGAACTCAATTTTACCCCACAATATTCATTTTGATGACACCTTGGATCATGGATTTTTGGAGCCAGATATACCTAGGTTTGATTCCCAATGTTGACACCATTTATTGCTTGAATTGTGTTGACTCTCAATCAGCTGGTATCACCCACAGTTAAGTATAAGTATTGCACTGTACACTTCCTGTGGCATTCGAAGGATTAAATGAGGTGCCATTTGTAAACTATACTAGAGGTTATTATCAAGATTTCAGGAAAAAGCCCAATTTTAAATCCTCTATCAGGCACCTCTATATCCGCCAGCCCAGTAGCACTTCCTTTGATATAGTAAAGATGAGATGAGAATACTTTAGATTACAGATAAAATAAAAATGAGTTTGAGCTGCTTTTCCCTCAGTAGAAGCCTATGTCTGCTGTTCAGTAAGGTCATTTAGAATTTTATGTGAAACATGAAATTCCACAATATCTATGCCCATCTAGAACAACTACATTAGCTATGCTATGTAATTGCTGAAGCTTGGTTGTACAGTTTTTTGAAGAATTAATTTGCTATGTGGTTTCAATTTGCAAGGAGCAAGTGCCAAAAGCAAGGTGGTGCTACAACCATAGGTAGCCATACCTGGGTGCATCCTGCCATCTTTCCTAGTGCTTTTTCTTGGTGGCATGTCTGCCCGCCTATACGCTAAATTTCACAAAAGAAACCATCTGTGAAACAAAGGAAGACTTTGCAACCAAAATTATTTTTCTATAATATATAATGAAGCTTCAAATTTAACTCACATTACTACAGGCTGGATATTCAAGTAAAAATAAGATTCTTTCATCCTTTCCTTATAGATCATCTACACTTCTATAAAAGTTCCTACCTCACTCTTTAGCAGGGAAAATATACCTAATGTTCAACTTAGTTTACATTTATAATATATAGTGATTTGGTTAAGGTAGCATTAGACTTTGTTGGATTAGTTCAGTCCCTTGGGTGGCCCTATTCTTCCCCTGCCGTACTCCTTGAGGTAATGTCCAACAGCATGAAAGGAGGAATACATGGCTCATAAGATCACTAAGGGGAGATTTGGGATCTTTTAACAGTGTTCTGCAGTGTTTTATATGATGCTTAGATATTCTCAGAACACAAGACTAGTATATCCAAATTTTTTACCTGGCTATCCAATAGGTATCGCAAACAAAAATGTCCAAAACAGAACTCAAGATTTATCTCTCTCTGAACTTTCTCCATTCATCTAAATGGTGCTATCATCACCCAGGCAAACCACACCCTGGCAATCATTCTTCTCTCAACTCCCATGTCTAATGATCAATAAAGCCTTTCAGTTCCTCTAAGAATGTACCCTGGATCTATCCCTTTCTGCCCATCATTCTTGCCATTATTGTTGTCCAAGTCACATCATCTCTTCAATAGACTCCTGCAGGAATATCTTGTGACTTCGCCTTATTTCTTCACTTGATAGCCAAACTGATCTTAAAAATGTCAATCATATCTGTACCACCTTCAAAACCATTGATAGCATCCACTCCGTGTGGAAAGAAGTCTTGTCTAATGACATTAAAGTGAGGCTACAGGCCACACAAGATCCAGCTCCTGTTGCATCTCCAATGTCATCATTCTCTCTCTAAGCACAACAGACCTCTTTTCTGTCCCTTGAGAAAAACAATCTCTTGTGCGCTTTAGAACCTGTGCAATACACTGCTCTGTATGCCTAGAAAACTCTCCTCTAGCTCTTAGGAAGCTAAACCACCACTTCATCAGGAAGGCTTCTGATCCCATATCAAAATCAGTGAAAATTTAGTTCTCTGCATTCTATCACATTACCCTTTTTGTAACGTTATCACTTTTTGTATTTTGTAATTATATTGCTAATTAATATGTTTATGTATTTTAGTACTTTATTGTTGTTCCTTTTCTCCTTTATTCACTGGTACAGAAACCTTATCCTATATTGTTCTTACCATAGCTTTACAACTTTGTATTATTGAGTGGAATAAACGATTGAATAACTACATGATGAAGTTTGCTATATATTCGGTTGAGTTAAAATAATTGTGAAATCATGGATTTCCTTCTGAAATTGGCATACTGTGGCCTTAATTGTTTTAAACTACTATTGCTGCTCCTATAATTATTATTTCCACTACTATTACTCCTGATTCCTTTAAAATTTTCCATAATAATATAACTGATATCACCAACAGATACTTGGAAACAAGACCATGGTTCTTTGACTAGGCAGTCCTGGTAAGAATGACCAGAGTGCTGGTCATCTCTCCTGTTACTTAAGACTGTGCCAGGAACATTTTAAAGGCAGGCAAGGATGATAACCTTGAAGATTCAGTCACTCAGCAAGCAGGGAAAACCTATATTCACTTAGAAGTACAGCTCCTATACATAAGTTGATACTGTCTCTAGAAAGTACACTTTCTCTGTAACCATGCACATGCAAATTTTATGCCTACAGCACCAATAAAACAGATAATCCAAACCATTGTGTTCTGTGGTGCTGGGCTGTGAAGCATGATATTGCATGAGACTAGTATCATCCAGAATTCTCACTCACTTGTCCTGAGGCCTGAAAAGACCTAATGAAATTTAATTTGTTTTGGTGGGAGCACTATTGGCTCAAGAATATTGCATTCATCCGGAAGCTTATCTCTGAAAGTCTGGAAATAACTGCTTTGACATTAACTTTTTCCTTCTGTTTTGTATCATTGTGATTATTATGAATATCTTCAAAAATTACCCAAAATTGAACCTGAGGTGGTTGAAACTTTACATTCAACTTTCAAACATGTGAATTTTTTCAAATTCATGCACTAAAAAAGAATTCAAGAGTCTTTTTCCCAGGAAGCTTTCTTAGGAAACAATTTTAAGTTAACCAATGAGTGCTTGTCTCCTCACTTATAAAAATTTCTTCAAAATTTGACTGGAGCAGTGGCTTCGTGGTTATTGTGCTTGCCCAGCATGTGCAAGGACGGGTTCAAATCCCAGCACCACGCACACAAAGAAGCATCCAAGCAACGAAAGCCACGTGAAAAACTAAATAAAATTTATTCTCTTATTCTCTCTCTCTCTCTCTCTCTTTCCTTCTCTCTTAAAAAAAATTATTTAGAATTAATTTTCACAGCCACTTTTCACCTTTATCCCTTTTGTTGAAACTTCATTCAAGTCTGACAAATGTGATAAATAGCTCAAGCTCCTGATAGTGTGGAAATTAACATCCATAGGTCCCAGTTTCTGCGTTTACTCTGAGTACCGTTGGCCAAGTCATTTAACCTTTCTGAGTCTCTGTTTCTTCCATTGTAAAGTAAGAATACTTGTAATTACTGTGGCATAGAAATCTCAAGGATTCATAGGGATAAATGGAGTACAGGGCTTAGCCAGGAGTGTGGCACTCTGTCTAGTCAATGGCTATCATCACTAGCTAAATAAGTAGATGTATCTTCTATTTAGTTAATCCTTGGTGTCTAACATTGATTTCGCTATAATTATATACTTCTGTAGAAACTTCACTGCGTTTTCAATGCTCAAATGCCACCATTACCCTTTTTGTTTTCATTTTTCTTCATTATTTTATTTTTTACTACTTAGGTAAATATTTAATTATAATCATGGACATTATTAGATAGATTATAATTATAATGGCATTATATATTTTGGTATACTTATTACTCCATGGCTAACTCTCACCATACCTTTATTGGGTATAGTTGTATAATAGGAAATATTTCTTCCTTTAGAAATTAAGAATTCTGTACTTTTATCATTCCCTGTGTATAACATACTTCAAAAAACACCCCTAAGGAGAGAAGAGGTGAATGAAAGCTTAAAAACATCCACAATTACTAGCACTATGCTTCTCTCAGAGCATTTCCAGTAACAGTTTGATAGATTCAATATGAAGTTATAAAAAGACAATAGTGCCTTTGTATTCACAGAAGATAGTCACTGAATATTTTGCTTTGTCACTATACATTGTTCCTTTGAAATTCCTCCTAAAAAAAGTTTTAACAGTACACATTTTTATTTTTTAAAAAATAGACTCCTAACAGTAAAATAAATACTAGTTCTAAATATAACTTTCATGTTCTGCAGAAAGGCAACCATAATCTCTTCAAGATCCCAGACATGTAATCTGACCACTGTTTAATGTCACAGGGATATGCAAGGTCTATTTCTGTAAAATGGCAGGAACTGATATGGTTTCAAATACATTTCTGAAACTCTCTTCTTCCCCTGTGTGTTGTAACTTCACAATCTTATGATGAATAAGAAAATCAATTTTAATTTCAAAATTAAACTTTAAGAAAACAAGCAAAATGACAATATCCGAAATATTTGACTTGGTGTTCCCAGAGCTGTTAGTGACACACTATGAAAAAGCTATTTTTTTCAACAGGAATTGCTGGAGAACAAATTACCATTTCAATGAAATCTGATGGTGAAGGGTTTAAGAGCAGAGCCACAGGCTCTGGAGTGAAACAAAACTGGCTTTTTGAGACTTAGCTGGGTGAACTCAGACAGGTTACATAACAAGCTAAGTTTCCTTGTGAGTAGAAATGGGGTAAAAAGCCTTTCCTCGTGGGGTTTTGGTAAATATCAGCAACAAAGGAGCCAGTTTATAGAACAGTACCTGGCATAGGGCAGGGGCTGAAGACCTCCAGGGACCTATAAGATTAAGTGCTGAGTTTATCAGTACTAATTAATAAAGAAATGTAAATTTGAAAGAGTACAAGAATATTCCTACTTGATTCTGAGATCCACTTTAAGGCAAGATCATTGGAAAACATTTTAGTTCTTATAAAAGAAGACAGTGATTATATATGGAAGTATTTTTTGGAAACATTGCTATATTAAATGGAATTAACATTCTAATTTAGTTCCCAACCTTAGTTATCATCTCCTTCTTTGAGTTTTGGTTCTGCCCAATTAATCTTCCTAAAGAGCAATTACCATCTTGTTATTCTCCTGTTCAAAAATCTTCACAGATTCCTCATTAGTCACTCAATGAAGTTCAAATATCTTATCGTCCTTTTCAAGACCTTCCATAAATCTGGTCCTAATCTGTTCTTCAAATATTATCCCTTATTCTTTTTCTATGTGAGACTTATGCTCTAGCCAAACTGAATTGGATTAAAAATTCCTCAGAGTCAGAAGTCTTCATTCATTTATCTTTGAAATCAGTAATGAGAGATATGTCCTTCCAGAACAAAACCATCACTGGTGGCCTCTTGGTTTGTCAATTTTGCTTTTGCCCTTTCCAAAATTTAAATTAGATTTTGTCATTATCATTTTGAATATTGTTTTAGTCTTCTGAAATGTTAGTAACGCCGAAATAACTTCAGTACACACAATTAAAAATGCATTATTGAACAATTAATTATAAAAGAAAAACGATTTCAGAGGAAACATTCTAGCATCACCTCCAATGCAATGTTGATGCTTTCTTCATTTGCAAGCTACCTAAACCAAATGTAATCCATGCCATTTCCACCTGAGGATGTAACTATCATAGATAATGAAATCTTTGCTTAGCCCAGCATGGCAGAGAGTAAATTTTTCCATGTGTTTGTTTAAAAGTGGAATGAGGTAAAGATCTCATTGAAGTGTAGGATATAAGCTATTTTTTTCACTAGTCTATTATAAAAGTCATTATTATAAAAAAAGAAGTTTAGTCAGTATAAATATTCTAGAAGCCATAATGTTTTCAGTTCAATATGCTGTAATGCTCAATTATACACAATTATGCCTTGTTGTAGCATCTTACTGGGAATGAAATGCCTGATTTTTCAGCCTTTTTCATTCAGACATTGAGAGGTACCATTATTCTTTCCTGGTTTTCAAAGTAGTTACAGTGCAAGTAGTGAATATTGTTGATGGTCTCATCCATGTAGTGTACTTTGTTGGTACAATGACAAATAGTTAA
Organism: Aplodontia rufa; assembly: GCA_004027875.1. Classification (NCBI taxonomy): domain Eukaryota; kingdom Metazoa; phylum Chordata; class Mammalia; order Rodentia; family Aplodontiidae; genus Aplodontia; species Aplodontia rufa. The sequence goes on from PVKS010043814.1 coordinate 12,564, forward strand.
ACAATAGTTCTCAAAAAAAAAAATATATATATATATATATAAAACTGCTTGTACTTTCTTATCCTCATTATTTTCTTTACTTTATATGGGATCTCAAAACTAACTATTCTGCCAAAATTACTATTGTCAAAGCCATCAATTACCTCCCTCTCACAAAACCTTACCCTTACATCTTTCTTTTTATCTCAACAGAGTTTGCCATGACGTGGTCTAAAGAACCTCTTGATTTTCCCTGTGCCCCCATACATGCTCCTTCAAAAATTTCCTCCCTAATTTTTCTTCAGCTCAGTGAAAATCATTTCCCCATTACTCAAGTCAAAAACCTAAAAGTTATTCTTACATTTATTTTCCTGCTCTTGCCTCCTGCATTCAAACTATTAGAACTATTTTCTATTAATTCTTCCAACAAGATGTGCTTTGAGTCTGTTTCTTATCATGGCTACTACAGTAATATTAGTGATAGATTCATTTCAAACATAGTGAATTAACTGAAAAAATACTACATGTTTCTACCTGGCCTCCCAGCTACCTGTCTCAGTCCTCTATAATCCATTATAATGTTTAATATCCAGGTCTTTGATCCATTTTGATTTAATTTTTGTGCAGGGTGAAAGATAAGGATCCAGCTTCAGTTATCTACATATAGCTGTCCAGTTTGTCCAACACCATTTGTTGAACAGGCTATCTTTCTTCCAGAATATGCTTCTGCCCCCTTTATCAAATATCAAATAGTTAAATATATGGGGGTTTGTCTCAGGATCTTCTATTCTGTTCCACTGATCTTTGGTTCTGTTTTGATACCAATACCAAGCTGTTTTTACTACTATGACTCTGTGATATAATTTCAGGTCAGAGATTGAGATACCCCCTCTTTCTTCCTTTCTATAGAGTAGTGTTTTGGCTAGTCTGGGTCTCCTGTTATTTCATATGAACTGGCGAATTGCTTTTTCTATATCTATGAAGAATGCCATAGGTATCTTGATGGGGATTGCATTGAATCTGTATAGGACTTTGGGTAGAATGGCCATCTTTATTATATTGAGAGCTGGATATTAAACCAACAACTTTAAACTTACTAGAAAAAGAAGTAGAGTCATCACTACACCATATAGGAGTCAGCCTCTACTTCCTTAACAAAACTCCCATGGCTCAAGCTGTAAAATCAAGAATAAGTGAATGGGATGCAATTAAACTAAAAAGCTTTTGCACAGCTAAAGATCTAGTCAAGAGCATCAGGAGAGAACCTACAGAATGGGGGAAAACCTTTGCCTGCTACACCTCGGACAGAGGACTAATATCCAGAATATACAGGGCACTAAAGAAACTAAACTCCAAACTCACAAATAATCCAATAAATAAATGGGCTAAAGATCTCAAAAGGAACTTCTCTTCAGTGGACGTCCAGAAAGCCCATAAATATATGAGAAAATGCTCTACATCGTTAGCTATAAGGGAAATGCAAATCAAAACTTCAATGAGATACCACCTCACTCCTGTTAGAGTGGCAAAAATGAAAAATTCTAATAATAACAGATGCTGTAGGGGCTGTGGAAAAAGAGGAACACTGTTACACTGCTGGTGGGATTGCAAATTGGTTCAGCCACTGTGGAAAGCAGTGTGGAGGATCCTCAAAAAATTAAGGATGGAACCACCTTATGACCCAGCTATCCCACTTCTGGGGATTTTCCCAAAAGAGTTAGAATCAGCAAATTATAGTGATATGGCTTTCTCAATGTTTATAGCAGCTCAATTTACTATGCTAGATTGTGGAACTAACCCAGAAGTCCCTCACTAGATGAGTGGATACAAAAACTATGGTACATGTATACAATGGAATACTACTCTGCCATTAGAGAAGACGATATTATGGCTTTTGAAATCAAATGGATGGAGATGGAAGGAATTATGCTAAATGAAGTATCCCAATCCCAGAGACTCAAGGGCCGAATGGTTTCCCTCATCTGTGGAAGCTAGAATACATGGGGAAGCAGTAGGTTAAATGACTAACCTAAAATAACTTCAAATTGTTTGATTCTCAGCGTAATAGGGGGATGGCTCCCTAGGATACTTGGAGGCATAGGGAGGGGGACGGGGAAGGGTATTTGAAGA
>PVKS010043815.1:0-14670 GCA_004027875.1 Aplodontia rufa
GAACAATGGATGAATCATGGAAGCCAGGAAATTGAAACATCAGGAGAACTATGTGATGGTGCTGCTACTGCTGCTGATGTGTTCATCCAAGAAAGGAAGAACCCAAAACCTGAAAATCAGCAGTTTGCCACCACGGGCAAAGATAAACATGATCTGTAAGTTGGTGGATGCATTATCCAGTAGATAATAGTTGTTCACATATAAAATGAATTCACCTTTAGGCTTTATTTATGAGTATCCAATTTAACACATTGACTAGCATTATTCAACTTTTCATAATCAGAATTATGTAGACTAAGAAGATGATACTAATTATATTATTGATAAATTTATTCAAAAATTAACAACCATGTTGGCAAGTGTGAGGAAAGAAACATGCTTATGTATTATCAGTAAATGAAATTGGACAATACATTGTGAGGGGCACTTTAGTACCATGTGTCTAAATTTGCAATGTATCATTGTTTTAATCAACTACTTAACTTCTAGAATTAAACTTTCATGATCAGGAAACATAACTAACAAGTACTACATGCCCACATATACTAAGGATATTCACTATTTCTTATGTGTCAAAATGGGTGACCATATTTAATGTGTAAGATATATGCATACAGGTAATATATGTAATTTTTGCTTCAAACCTGCTTTGACAGATGTGAGAAAATCTACTCCTGCTTCTTTTTGTAGTCCATTTGTGTGCAATATTTTTTCAAACTTTTATCTTCCACATCTGAATGATACTATGAGATTAGTCTCCTGAAACCTGTATTTAACTGCACCTTGTTTTTATTAATTGTACTCTGGTATATGTCTTTTACGAGAAGTTGAGAACATTAGTATTCAATTTTATTATGTGTATGTGATTTACTTCCTGTCATTTTGATTATCTTTAGAGTTAATTTGGTCTTTATTCACATTGAGATGATTAGTCTTCTTTTTGTTTTTTATGCCATTCAGGCTCCTTTATTCTGGAACATTTCCACAGCATTGTTTGACCTAATATAAAATGAACATTTTTTCAGTGCTTACAATGTTTATGGTTTCTTTATCATTGCTTTTATTTGCTGGCCTTAATGGATATATAATATTTTCTTTCCATGACTATACCATGTGTATCCACCTTTCTGCTTAAATGATTATCTCCTTTGAGTGAAATCTTAGAAGTAGGAGCACAGTGTCAAAGGGTAGATTCCTCCTCTGGTAGTGGAAGGCTGTGTTTGGATGAATATATCAATATCTATTGTTCAGTTACCAACTGGGATTTTTTTATTCAGTTGTTATTAACTTCCTTAATCCATTTCTATCATTTCTTTATAATCACAGCTGTCCAGCACATATAAATATTTGCGATACCATGTTTGACCATCTTCCTAGTCAGGAATACTTTCCATACCAACAGAAAGCTTTCTACACTTGGACCGAGCAATTTTTGTGTTTTGATATACTGAGCCACTTTCCCCCACCAAACCTGTGTCCATTAATACCAGGCATCCTCTCTAATCATGAAATTGTCTCAAGTTATTATTGCTTTAATTTTACCTCTTCACCCATGAGCCATGCACAGTTGAGGTTAGTCTGAGCAACTTAGTGAAGCCCCAAACAAATTAGTGAAATCCGATCTCAAAAGAAAAAAAAAAAGAATTCAGCGAATGTAGCTCCACGGTAAAGTGCCTCTTGGTTCAATTCCCAGTACCTGAAGGGAAAAATATTTTCCACTGAGGTAGAGAAGTATAATATTGTGGCTACACGTTGCTTGTGCTTTCATTGGTGGCATTTATGATAGCTTGGGTGATGGTGAACTGTTGGAAGGAATCACCAACAGCATTCCATTTAAAACCAATAAAATAGAAATGTATAAAATGTAACATAAATAATGACTGTCAAGACATAAAGTATTTCAATATCTGAAACTAAAAGATCAAAGTTGATTTATTATATTACATTTTAAGAGAGAGACATGCTGGTCAGATACAGTCTCTTCTAACATAGCAGTCTGCTTCCTTCATACAGGGTTTTGACAAAAGTGCTGTTTCAAGATGGGCCAACTTCTGGAAGGTAAGTGTGCTGACCTCTGGGAAGAGTGGAATTTCAAGATCAGCCAATATTCATAAGGTCAACTTTCTGAGATAAGAGGGTTGACTTCTGGAAAGAGTGGAATTTCAATAAGAATCAACCCTCAGAAGGTAAGTTGGTTACCAAAGGTAGCAGCATGATTCTTCAAGTGATACCCTTGATGATCGGTTGGTGGTGAAGATCTATTTATTGGAGTGAGCCTCTCTGATTGACTGTATTTTAAGAAATAAATGAGTGTCTAGTTGTGAAGTGAGGCACAGGTCATAAATTGATAATATAAGTTTAAAAGTTGTTTGGGTGGTTACTTTTATCCTTTGCTAATGGTCTGTTCTTTGTGAAGAGGTAATCTTACCCAAATGTTTTCTGATTGAAGTCACTTCCCATCATCTGTTCAAAATGAAAGACATTTTGTATTCTGGATTTGTAAATTACTTTCGAAGTTTCATTTAAGAATGTTGGAACCGAGATAAACAATGTAGATTCTAAGCATTTAAAAGTATGTCACTTTATATATTATATTCAAATATAAAAAATGTTCTTTATAAGTATAAGAATTATATCACTGTACTTGGGCATTTTGTGAAAACACTATAGGACCCAGAGGAGAAGTAAGCAGCTGGGAGATGGAAGGAGAGAGGTAGAGGGGTTCAGGGAAGTGAGGATATTAACCAAATTATATTGCTGTATTGTGTGCAAGTGGGAATACATGACAAAAATCCCATCATTATGTACAACTATAATGCACTATAAAAACTTAAAAAAAATTGTTTAAATCTCTTTCTTAAAATTATCACCACTTTATCCATTTAGATTGTCTTAATAATAATAGATTCTACCTAACTTTGCATTTATTTTTTCACAAATATTTGTTGTCATTTGTTTGATTTTGGCACTGTGAGTAACTCCTGATCAGCTATTCCTGTTGTAATCTCCCAGGGGTGTTTTCAGGGTCTTAGCAATTTGTGCAGGTGCCTGAGAGTTCGCAGAAACTCCTCAGGTTTATTCTGTGTGTAGTAATAACATTGATCTGTTGGTAAATCTAGCTAGTTTGTTAGTGTTAGTTAAGTGGCCCAAACTCCATGCAAGTTTTCAAATCAATTTAATTTCCAACAAAATAACAACTTATTAGAATAATGCTATTTTTGAATTATAAAATGATATTTGGGTAGAGGTTTCCATCATTTCTTCTTTCATGTTTTGTCTCATACTAATTTAAGTTTCATTTGAATTATGCATTATTATTTTTATAAACAAAACAGAAAACCTAGCCCAAATGTAATTAATGTGCCCAGGTCTGACAGTTAAGCCTCCTTGGCCATTTAGTGTAACATGCAAGTTTAGAGCAGCACTGATCTCTTCTGCCTTGCTACTAGAGGTAGTTTACACTTTTCTTTTCAAGGCCCTAGGAAACACTTAATGCCATGGATGCAACTTTTGTACTTTGATCCTGTTTTCCAAGCAGTATTATTTGTCCCTATAATTTTGTTCACTCATCTCTTCTTGTTTTCAGATGCAACATTTCATATATTTATTCTTCTATGTCAAATTATATCAGAGTTGTAGGTTTACCTGTGTCTTGAGGCAGGGGATTCTGATTTTATTTTAGTGAGCTGATACTTCAAAACATCATTTTGAAATTAGCTTTATTTAGTTGAGAAATTTGGATAAGAGAATTATAATTGTCTTAAAGTACACTATGATTCTGACTCTCCTGTGATTCACAGCAGCATGTTGTGTCTGCTGATTTGTGGTCATGTATCCTACCTGTTGCACATGCACAGCCTTTGAATTAGGATAATAGCCAAGAAAAGGAAAAATGCATTTTCTGAGGATTGCTGTTTGTGATGGTTCAAAACCAAATCATCTCAGAAAAGGAACAATGATTATTCATAGTTTAAAAATTTCAGCATGCTGGTGAGAATATTGGTAATGTTAAGCATAATTGGCTCATACTTTTATCATTAGAGGTTGAAAATATGGGAAAGCACACAAGATCCAAAGTTTTCTAAATTCACTTTTCTACATTTTCTTTGATCCATTTATTTATACATGATGTGATTTATTGTTACATATTTGTATGTACATGTAATATAACAATATGGTTTGTCCACTATCGCTCTGTCAGCACTTTCCCCAACCTCCCCAGCTCACACCCCATGTTCCTTTTCCTCTGCTGTTCTTTGTTTAATGTTTTATTGATTTTTAAGTTATTCTTGAAAATAGACTACAGCTTTTTCTTTTTAAAAAATGAGAGAGCAAGGGTAAGAAAGAGAAAGCGAAAATGAATTTTATTTTTTCATCTGGCTTTTGTCTCTCCAAACCTTATTTGTGTGTGTAGTCCTGGAGATTGAACCTGGATGCTTGTGCACACCAGCTATGCACTCCAAGTGCTGAGCCATCACTCAAGCCCAAATAGAATACACTTTTTGTTTCTTTATTTGAAGAATGAATGAATGAAGATTTAGGACAAAAAAACTTTGCAAAAATTTTGTTGGGATTGTTTGATGGTGGAGTCATTACAGATCATTTTAATGTATTTCAACTAGTATTCTTGCCTTGCATATGAAGGAATTAAAGAAAACTGAAGAGGAACAACCTATCCCACTATTGTGTGATAAGGGTGATTCTCTAGCTGGTGGTCGATTGCAACGGAAGCATGTGACACTTTAAGTGAAACATAGGAGGATGCAGAAAATTAAAATTGATGACCTGTGGATGATGAGTCTCTAATGTAATAGATTTCTGTAATAGCCTGAAATCTATTACAGATAAGCAAGCACCACAATGACCTTTCCCTAAACCACAAATCTTTACTTACATTGAAAAGCAATGGGCAGGATTTATACCCCAGGCACTACTTTTTTGTCTGCTAATTTGAGGGCTGATAATGCACTTAATGTTTACAAAGTTTCCCTGAATTTATATCATCCTGTATAAAGAGATTTTAGAATGTACCACAGTGGATTATTCCATAGTGACTTCATGTAACATGCACAGATATTCAGCTTATAAAATGATGTTAAATTTTCAGTTTCTTGCCATTATTCCTGTTGTAAAATTCAAAAGTTTCATACATGTAGAAGTTTGCATATTTGATTAGTATGAAATACCCTGAAGCAGATGAGATTTATCACAGAAAAAATACTGCCCTCAAAATCTTTAGTCCTGTAGTGGTTAATATTAAAAGTGTAGACTAAAGGGTGAAAACACTAAATCATAAATAACTCAGAAATTTCAAGAGCTTTTTTAGCTTAGTTTATAATTTAATGAATGTATTAATACCTTGATTGAGTATCTTTTTATTGCCCCATGAGTGTCACTAACATACCATACAGTATATTAAATTGAAAGAGTAATTATTATGAAAGAAAAACTGCACATAAAATTAATTAGGGCATCTTTAATACTGCCACTTACATTTGATGCCCTTGAGAGAAGGTTTTCAATTCACAGATTAATTGTTTTTCCTTTCATTCTTTTACCTCGTTGTACTAGAGTATCATACCCAGGACCTGAACATTCTATGGCCTCCACCAGTGAAATGCTGCCCCATTCTGCCTTTCATTCTTGAACTCACTTCAGTAATTTTCATTCATCCCTTCCAAAATGGATTTTCTAAGATTACACAGACTTTAACTTGACTAAATGTTGCTGTAATTTCTTTGACCTCACTTGATTTAACCATTCAGCAACATCTGACCCATTGGAGAACTGCTCAGAAATACTTTGTTCCATTGTTATCTTTCCTGGCTACCTTTCCTTCACCTGGTTTCCCTCTTACTTTCTTTTCCACCCTGTTCTATCTATTTTGCTTATCTTCCCATATCTCCTTTGGGTATAAGTGGAGGATCACAGGGCTCAGTCCCTTGTATTTTTTCTCATGACACTTATGTCTATAATTCTACTAAATATTTCCTAGTTTTTTCTCCAGTCCATATCTCTCTCCATAACTTGAGACCTATATCTCAAACCAAATGCTTGACATTTGTCTTTGGAGTGCCAGTGTGTGTCAGTAACCCAACAGATACAAATGGAGCTCTAGATGTTTTTCCTTATGTGTTTTCCTCCTTCCTATTTGACTTAGGATCAATTTTCCTGTTTCTCTTCCAAAACACCCTGTCTTCTTATTTTATTCTTTGTCTCTTTTATACCTCATTTCTAATCTGTTAGCATATCTTGTTAGGTCTATCTCCAAAATATCTCAAGAATCTTGTAACATCTACCTTGTTCTGGCTAACTTTTTGTGCTGTCTGGGTTAGTGTCCTAGACTGTTGATTTTTCTTTTCAGCAGTAGCATTTATTCAATTCAGAGGTGATCTTCTACTGAGGCATACGCTCCTTCTTTTCATTTCATTTTGAGGAAGGAGAGTTGCCCAGCATGGCCTGGAACATGAGATCCTCCTGCCTCAGACTGCAAAGGTACTGTCAAAAGGAGGGTTTGGCCCCCATACCTGGCTGAGCTAATTGGTGTTCTTCTTTCGCTAAATAATTTACGTAAAAAAATAAAGATACTTTAAAAGTCACATTTTCTCCAGAAATTATTTCCTTGATTCCTTCTGTAAATTAAAGTCTGCTATATTTACATATAAACAAAGGATTGTCCAAGTCTAACTAATGATTCCATGTAGAAAAATGACTGAGCATAGTCAAAGAGCTCCAGCTTTCAGTTGTACCTTCCAAGTTCAGGGTAGTATTCATTTCTTCTGAATTCATTCCAAGCCTAAACTTTGTTCCGTAATCCTATTGAAGGAAGATTATTTTCCCCTAGTGAGCCTACTGTGTGATATTTCATTTCTTCTGTACAAACCCATGCTTGTGTTCAGATACACCTTTATATATGTGGTGTCTTATGTCAGATTGTACATGAATTATAAGTTACCTTGTGTTTGAGGCAGGAATTGCCTGTTTCCTTGTAATGAGCTGATACTTTATATCTGTTTTGTAGTTTTGTTTTGTAAAGAATGAATGAAGACATTAAAGAGTTCAAGTTTTACCAAAATTGTGATTGCATTCTTCCTTGGTTCAATATTATAAAACATTGTTTTTCATGTATTTTTAATTAGTGATTCTGCCTTGCATATAAAGGAGTCACAGGAAACTGAAAAGGAACAGTTGACCCCCCAACAAGGTGTGATTATACCATTGTCTGAAACAGCTGATCCTAGAGCTGATGATCTGCTCCAAGAAAAGCAAGAGTGCATTTTTAGTGAACTACAACAGGAGGCAGCAAGGTAGTACTGATTCATTCTTTTTTCCATGTGAAGGAATATTTAGCAGCACTGCTTCTTTTGGGAAATAAAGCTGAATAGAATTGTATGAGGATGAGCATAAGAATAATCAATTATATCAGTGGTGTTGAGTGTGATGAAATTGAGGTAACTAATACTTCACAGAAGCAATGTCAATATATGGTTTCCATGGATGCCTGAAGATCATGAATAGGTGTAGGTAGATCCTGAGAGAATTTTCACTGGGAAAGCAATTGAAAATTGGTTGTTAATTGAAAAAGAATGTGGTTTTAAGGGAGTTTCTTCTCTTTACAATCAAAAAATTTTCTAATATATTGGAAATGATGTAGCAGTGATATGTTTATTCAATTTAATTTTGTTTCTTCAAGTTTCAGAAAGCTAGACAAATTTCTTAGAATATTTCTAGTACAGTAGCTGTCCTTAAAACTTGTGTTCATCACATATTCCTTATCAGAGTTTACATTCAGTGGTGGCAAAATGATTTCCCAAATTGCTTGGATATAAAGATGATTTAACTTAAGCATTCACAAGTTTCAGAAATCACTCTTTTGCAATAAGAAGCAGAAACTCAATAACAACAAGGATTCTTTCCTTTCTGAAATCATACACGTTACTTGGAGAAGAATATGAGTTTCACAGCATACTGTGAAACTCAAGTTGTAGAACTAGAATTGATGTGCCTGAAGTCTTGTTCTTCCAATAATCCTGTGCATGGCATAGTGCAAGTTACTCATCTTTTGTTGACTAATTCCTTTTTACTCCTCAATGCTACATATGATGCCTAACTCTAAGAATTTGTGAAAAGATTGGATGGACAATACAACATGCATAATACACAGAACAGTTCATACTTATTGCATAGTGAGTGGTACAAAGCTAATTCCACCCATCATTAGAGAAGACTTTCCCTCATCCAATGACTTATAATACATGCCAAATGGGTTGTTGTGTCTGTGAAGGTATTCTCACATTGGATATGCCAAACACAACTCATTTACTTCCTTTTGTCATCCCATAAAGTGTCATGTTTTCCCCTTTACTATGTTGTGAGACCTTTTGGGGTAAGTTCAAGTATCTGGTATGACATCAGTTGGAGCAGAAGTATTTTTGTCACACAATGTAATTCTCTTTATATATAAAATGCTGCTATAGAAAATAATTGTTTATTTCCCAGCCTGTAAATTTTAAATAGGAGTAATTGATTCGTATTGTAGTTTGTTTATATAAAAATGTAGTTTTACATATTCCTAGAATATCATACTGATAGTGTTTTATATATTTTAGGCCCCAAAGGAAGACTTCCAAGAAAAGTAAAAAAATACTTAAAAATCAAAATATATTATTGAACAATATGAAATGCAAATTGACACATTTCAAAACTATAAGTTGCATAATACACTTGTTAGGTAAAATGAAAATCGAAATATGTTTACAGGTAATTGCTTTAATTTTAAAACATGTTCAGAAAAGATAGCCATTGACTGTGGTAACTTTTTGACCAAAATCAGTTATTCAAAGTTCCTTTGCATTTTCTTATGCAAAAAGATAATTAATAATGGTGTACACTTCAAATATATTATATATTTTGGGTCTTTTTAATATTATTTTTACAGGTCCAGAAGAAAAGAAATGCTGTCCATGACATTAAAGAGTCAATTGGGGCATGTGAAACAGCTTCAAAGGATTGCAAATTGCATTCTCCTGGTAGTGAGAATATTTTGCACCTTATTGATCAACTTAGGATGGAGTGTAAAGGTAGGATTATTGCATAAATGCAAGGTCTTTCCTGCATATTATAGAAATAGATGCACTGATAGCTTGGCACTGTAAGGCAGAACACTGATATGTTAGTGTGCTTAACTTGTCAGAAATATATCTGATCAAAGAATAGAATAAGAATTATTGTGCAATTTTAGACAAAGAAGTATGATCATTCCTAATAGCACTATGTTCTGTGGCAATGGTACTCAGTTTTTTTTTTTCACTCTGCTGCTTCACATGCCTTCACATTTTCAGATCAGGTAACCATTCTCTATTTCCGGAATTGTACAACTCCTTACAACTTCTTTCTCTGAAACCCCATACCCTAATTCATCTTCACCTTCATATAACTGTTCTTGTATAATTAAAAGTAGATCTGATGATGTTAACTCCTTACTTAAAAATCAGCTACCATCTTCTCATTTCAATAAAGATATAAGTACTCAAGAATTAGCCTGCACCTTTCTGTGACCCACTGAATGAAAAGATCATTTTTACTGTACAGCCTTCCAATTTGAATAGCTTTACTGAGGGTGGTATTGATCAATAAAGCAGATATAAAGTGTTCAATCAAATAAGGTTTGATTTGTAAATTAAACACCTCTTTAATTACACTAATGAATTTATTCACCAAATCTTTATCCATAAGTTTTCACAACCCTTCTCAACCCTTTCCAATTTTCAAATTTTTTCTAAAGTTTTTATACTACAGTGTTTTATGAGAGTTCCACTTTCTCCTCATCTTCACACCGAATATTATCTGTTTTAAATTGTATCCCATTTCTTGTTTTCCTACTTTGCATTTTAGTATGGTTTTCTTTTGCATTGCCAGAAGGATTAATGAGAATGAACATTTTTCTCTGTGCTCAGTTTCCATTTATGCATCATCCTGGAAATTTTCTTGAAATTTGTGACTATAAAAGTGTCATATAAAAAACTGGGTCTATATCTGTGAAGAATAACATTGGTTTCTTGATGAGATTGAATTAATTCTGTATAGGGCTTTGAGTAGAATGGTCATTTTAATGATGTTAGTTCTGCCTAACCATAAGCATTGAATGTTTTTCCAATCTACTCAGGTCTTCTGCAATTTCTTTTTTAGTGTTTCATAGTTTTCACTGTAGAGGTCCTTTTGATGCCCAAGTGTTTTATTTTTTTGGAGGAGATGGTGAGTGGGAGAGATTTCCTGATTTCTTCTTCCCAGATTTGTTTCTGGAGTCAAGGAAAGCTGGGAATTTATTGCTATTGATCTTATAGCCAGCCACATTGCTGAAATCACATATAAGCTCTAGAAATTTTCTGGTTGAGCTTATTTGGATCTTCTAAGTATAAAATCATGTCAGCAGGAAATAGAGACAGCTTAACTTCTTCTTTTCCTGTACCAAATCCATTGATTTCCTTGTCTTTCCTGATAGCTCTGGCGAGGATTTCAAGGACTATATTGAACAAGAGTGATTAAAGTGGACAATCTTCTCTTGTTACTGAATTCAGTAGAAATGCTTTCAGTCTTTCCCATTGAGCATAATGTTTGCTGTGGGTCTGTCATAAATGGATCTAACATAGGTAATTATTTCCCTTGAACCTTATGCTCAAAACTTTTCCAGAGTTTTGAGCATAGTGTTGAATTTTATCAAAGGCCTTTTCTGCATCGATTGAGATGATTATATGTTTTTCTTTTAAATTCAGTTTAAGTGGTGAATTACATTTATTGATTTGCATATGTTGAATCTGCCTTGTTTTCCTGGAATGAAGCCCATTTGCTCATGATGTATTATCATTTTTATTTTTTTAAATTTTTATTATTATTTTAAAACAAAAATAAATTTTTAACAAAATAATATAGAATGTGTATAGATTCTGGATACTAGAAATACCCCCATGGGTGCCCCTCAATTTCCCACCTGAATGCCTCCCTTCTCTTACCCACAATATCTCTAAAAATGTATTAGGCTGTATAACATTACAACTTATCTGGATTTAACACATAATAATAGACCAACTATCTGAATGGTCAGGGTCTAGTTCCAACCTCCACAGGTAAGTGGAGACATTTGATCCTTGGTTCTCTAGGTTAAGCTGACTATACTAAGCATAATTTCTTCATAGCCATCCATTTACCTTCAAAGGCTGCAATATCATTGTTTCTAATTGCTGTGTAAACTTCCATGGTATAGATGTAGCACAGTTTTTGGATCTATTCATCCAGTGAGGGACATCTGGGTTTTTTTCCATAGTCTATCAATAGTAAATTGAGCTGCTTTGAATATAGATATTGCTGTGTCACTATAAAGACAAATCAAGAAAAGAAAACTACAGACCAATTTCCCTGATGACCACAGATGCAAAAACCCTTAATAAAATTCTAGGTAATCAGATCCAAAAGTATTAGTTAGAATTTTATTAAGGATTTTTGTATCTGTGTTCAATAGGGAGATTGGTCTGTAGTTTTCTTTCTTTGATTTGCCTTTGTTGGATTTTGGTATCATTCTCAAGTTCATATGGAAAACCAAAGACACAGATTAGCCAGAGCATTACTCTGCCAAAAGGAAGAAGTAAGGGCTATATCAATCCTTGACCTGAATTTATACGACAGGGCCATAGTAACCGTAACAGAATGGTATTGGTATCAAAATAGAACTGAAGACCAATGAAATAGATTAGTAGATTCTGAGATGAACCCCCACAACATTAAGTATTTGATATTGTATAAAGGGGGAAAAAACATAGTGTGGAAGATTGATAGCCTGTTTTACAAATGCTGCTGGACAAATTGGACAGCCATGTGTAGACAACTTGAGGTGGATCCTTACCTTTCACCCTACACAAAATTTAAATCAAAATGGTTTGATTATCTGGATAGTAAGCAAGCAACTTTAGATTTATTGAAAAAGAAGTAAAATCAACACTACAGGACATAGAGGTTGGTGGCACCTTGCTTAAAAAAAACTACCATGGCACAAGCAGTAGGTCAAGAATAAAGGAACAGGATGCATTTAAGCTAAAAAGCTTTTGCACAGCTAAAGAATTCATAAAGAGTGTCAAGAGATTTCCAACAGAATGGGAGATAATCTCTGTCTGCTACACCTTGGGTAGAGGGCTAATATCCAGAATATTCAAAGAACTAAAAACAAAGGAAACAACAAAATCACAAATAATCCAACCAGTAAATGGGCTATGGATCTAAAAAGAAACTTCTCACAAGAGGAAGTTCAGATGAAAACCTATAAGTATATGAGAAAATTGCTCTACATCTTTAGCAATGAGAGAAATGTAAATCAAACTTCAATGAGATTCCACCTCACTCCTGTTAAAGTGCCAAAAACTAAGAATATGAACAACGACTGATGCTGGAGGGGCTGTGGGAAAAGAGGAACATTGTCACATTGCTTGTTGGACTACAAACTGGTTCTGACACTCTGGAAAGCTGTTTGGAGACTCCTCAAAAAATTCGGGCTGGAAGTACCTTATGACCCACTTCTTGATATTTCCCCAAAATTGTTAGAATTGGCATAATATAGAGATATGGCTTCAATGTTTATAGCAGCTGTATTTATTATAGCTAGACTATGGAACTTACCCATATGCCGATCACTGGAGGAGTGGTTCCAAAAATTTTGGTACATATATATAATGGAATACTTTTTGGCCATTAGAGAACATGATATTATGGCTTTTGAAGCCAAATGGTTGGGGATGGAACAAATCATGCTAAGTGAAGTATCCCGATCTCAGAGATTCAAGGCTTAATGTTTTCAGTCCTTTGTGGAACCTACAATACAGCTGGAGACACTGCGTTAGATGGATAAGCCAATAATAACTTCAAAATGTATGAATTTTTGCACAAATGGGGATCCTTGACGAACACTTGGAGATGTTGGGAAGGAGGAGGAATTAGGAAGGATATCTAGGAGACTGAAGGGAGGCAGTGTAGGGGAATCAACACAGACTGCGATATCTGACCTCCATGAGATTTTCATTTAACACAGGAGTTCTTTTGTGGGATACGTAGAACCATAAGGAACCCAAGGGGCAAAACCATGACATGACATCAGCCTTGGCTAACTATGTAAATATACATTTATTCTTGATTGTTTGATAATGGTTTCCCCTAAATTGTAATTCCATATTCAACTCATAAAAATTGGGTCCATTGTTATTATTTAATTTTAAGAATGTATTACATATTCTGTATATCACTCTTTATGACAGTATAATTTGGGAGGAATTCCCCATAACCGTTTGGCTGAAGTTTTTAAATGTATGTGGTTTTCAACAAACTGCATAGAACTAAGTATTGCACTTAGATCTATGATCCATTTTGAGTTAATTTCTGGATACTGTATAGATATAAATCTGTGTTCATTGTGTGCACATGAATATGCAGTCTTTCAAGAACCATATTTTAATATGCCATCCTTTCCCCCAATCACAGTCATTATGCCTCTTTAAAATGAAATACACAATTTATTTATGGATCCATTTCTGTAATAACCGTTGAATTTCCTTCATATATTAGGCTTTTATAGCAGCATCTCAGTATTTTGGTTGATATATGTTTATAATACTTGAAATCATCCCACCTATTCCTCACACTGTGCTGTGTTTTAAGGGTTTCTTTGATGTTTATGAATCCTTTGCATTCCCACTTGCTTTTGCTTAATTGTTTTGCTTTGTGTTGCTACACCTGTAACCAATGGCCTCATGCATGGTAGGCAACATCAGTTGCTCCAAGACTGAGCTACATACCTAGGCTTCCTTGCAGATTAAAAAATCAGCTTCTCAGTTCAAAATGAGATTGGAAGAATGGGTAGGAAAGAAAATGAGAGAATTGACATTTCATTCATGATCTTTAGACTTCTGAACATTTCATATTTTCATTTATCCAGGTCTCAGTTATTTTTCAGCAATATTTTATTGTGGTTTTGCATTTTGACCATTATCCATCTTATCACATTTCTGTGTATTTTTGATGTTTTGATAAAACTATACACAGGTTCTTTCTGTCTTTTCTAAAATATATATTTACAAGATTAATTTCTAAAATTTTGGAAATTATTTTTCATTCCCCAACATAAAGTACTCGAAATTGTATTCTCTCTTGTTTTCTCCTGGAAACAGATTCCACTCCCCTTTTGAAAATACGAGATGTACTTTTGGCCTATGAAAGTCAAAGAGTTATTAAACAAAGTCACTGTGAATTATGTCAAGAAAAGAATATCAGTGTCTTACTAAAGGACCTCTCAGATGCAAGAGAACTTAACATAACATTAGAATATGAAAAAGTGCAACTAGAAACAGAACTCTTCAAAGTCAAGTATGATATGATATCCTATTTTATTTTATTTCATATTTTGTAGTGAGTATTGGATTTAAAGACACTAAAAGAAGGAGACATATCCATAGAACTTTATATATTTTTCATTTTGACACAGAATATTTCTAATTTGCTTAGGTCCATGCTAAATTGCTGAGGCTGGCCTTGAACAGGTGATTGATTGTCCCTGAGCTTGCAATCTTCCTGTCTCAGCCTCCCAAGTTACTATGGTTAAAAAGATGCTATATCACATCTGGCATGTTTTCCTCC
>PVKS010043816.1:0-14670 GCA_004027875.1 Aplodontia rufa
GGATTTCACCCACCTCCTGTTACCCCCACCCTATGTTTACCTCATGATGCCCCCACCCGCTGTCTATCCCAGGATGCCCTCCACCAGCTGTCTACTTAAGGATGCCCCCAACCCTTGTCTACCCCAGGGTACCCGCCCCACCTGCTGTGCACCACAGGACCCCTGCCACTTGCTCTACACCAGGACACCACACACCTGCTGTGTACCCTAGGACCCATCCCACCCTCTGTCTAACCCCAGGACCCCTCTAAACTGCACACAAACTCTTGGGAGAGAATAAAAGACTGGGGGAAAGAGGCCTTGCTGTAGTCAACAGAAACCTAAACAGGAATGTCACATGTGGAGAATTTGGTGTAGGGAGTTGATTACAAACGTGACAGAAAGGCTAGGGTCAAAATGGGCAGTTAGATTACCCCGACATTTAGGAGCTGCAGAAAGCCACTAGCAGTATAAGCAGAAGGAAATGGCACTACCAGTCTCTCTTGCCAAGCTTCTGTGGCTGGGTTGATAGGCAGCCTACCTCTGCTGACAAGAGGTCCTGGGCTAGAAAGAGGTTGCTTCCTTCAGATTTTCATCTCCTATCAGTCCTCGCAGGAGCAGACCTAACAGAAAATTGGCTGCCAGGGATCTGGGAGGTCTAATGTGGCCTTGCAGTTGTGGTCATAAGTGTCCAGAGCATGGGTGAGACAGGAGAAATGTAGGAACACAACCTGGAAGTAATGGATAAACCATACCGGAAATTCAGGCCTCCAGTAATCCCTCTGCCATCTGCTCACATGGTCATTGTTCTCTGTCCAGAAACATTGGGGTCCCTCTGTACCCTTGTTCTACTGTGGACACATTTGTGAGGTTCTTCCTGGGAAGGAGTGGCTGGTCTTCATCCTGGGCAGAGCGGATAAAGGCCAGGGAAGGTTTAGCATATGATGCACCCAGAGGGTCCCATGGATCTGCATCCTGAGCCCCACCTGAAGCAGAGGACCCTGTGTGGCTTCTGGGAGTCAATGGAACTGTGCTCTGTGTTCTGCCTTTGGAACCATCCAATGAGGAAGCTGCAGACACTGTTCCAGGTGAGACCTAGCATTCAGAGGTGGCACTGTGCCTCATGGAAGGTGGAAAGGCCTCCACACATATCTTGAAAAAAATGCTCAGGTGCCCTTTACACCATTATCTTTCCGGGTTCCCACAAAATACTTCCATCAAACTGCAATGTCCTAGTCAACACCCCTGCACACTCCTCAACTCGGAGACAAACATCCCTACCTGATCCCAAGTGAAGGTACCAAGCACAAACCAAGACTCCCAGAAACATCATGCTACCCCTCAGTCTCTACCTCCTGCACCAACAAAGAGTGCCTCTCCTTCTGTTCTTGAGGCTACCCATATACATTCTGAACCCAGCACCTCTCCTGGCATCCTCAGCCCTCTCCTAGCTTCACACACATAACTTCCCTCTACCTCTCTGCACACTGCAGGCCTCACTACGTGATGCTCGGACCAGCCTTGCAAGACAGCAGCTCAGGATACTGGCACACACAAGTCCAGGCTCAAACCAAGTCAACGCAGGCACACTTCAGGAGGCGAAAAACATCCAGCGGCCACAAATCAGACAAGGTGTCATGGAGAGCAGTGCAGCACAACAGTCCAGATTTGGGCTGCCTCTTCCTCTGTCCATCCCAACCTTGCATGGAAGTCTGCTGTGTGAACAATGCAGGGCCATTCCTGCCCCCTTGCAGGTACACCTTGGAAAATCATGCAACAATCCTCTGCTGCAATAGCCCCTGCACCAACAACCACTCCCTGACCTTTTGTCTTCAATGCTCAAGACATCCATCCCACACCCAGCAACTGTTCCTGGTCCCCGAAAACCTCCACTGACCAGGAAGCACATGCTCTCCCCCATTCCTTGCCCACACTGGAGCTTCCCTACATTCTGCTGAGGCTCTCCAAGACCCTGTAGGTCTGCCCTTAGAAGCTATGTAGGTCAAATTCAACAACTGCTGGCCTGGTTGTGCCAGCAACATGCAAGGGGGACTGGCACACTCGCAAGGCCAAGGCCGGGAGCATTGGAAAACTCACTAGTGCAGTAACAAGAAAGAGGATCCCGGTGTGCCCTCCCCCGCTGTTTCCAGTGTCAACATTCTGTTCTTCCGTTTTCGGGACACTGAGGACAGCAGAAGCATGTCCTCTTCTATGCCGCCGGGTCTTCTTCTGAAGACTCCTGGATGAAATATGTCCACTTTTCAAAAAGCCCTTGTTCCACGTGCCCTGACTTGAGGGCCTAGGGCCCACTGGCCATCCAAGGGTTTGGCCATGGGTGGGGCCATGGCGGTTTGGGCAAGGGGGAGTGGCCTGTGACTGTCATGGGTTCCAACCCCCTGTCTCAATGGAAAAAGGAGAAATCAGAACATCAATGCACACCCCCTTGATTGCACTCAGCATTTACTGGGTCATAAACGCTACAGCGCTCAGAGATGCTCATAGTTTCTTTTGGGATATTCACCCCTCAGGGTTCTTTGCAGGGCACAAAAGCTATGCAGGCATCGGACACTTTCAAGGCTACGCAGAAGAGCCAGGCTGTAATGCAGATTCAGGGAAGATGGAAGAAATGAGGGCAAACTTACGAAAGTTGTAGTTGGAGCTCAGACAGAGAGCCAAGAATCCCAGGAGCATTGGGGCCTGGACAGCAATGACAGGTGCACTGAGCAAGGCTGCGCCTAAGACAGTGTTGATGTTTAAAGTAAATTTAGAGGAAGGACTTTCAATTCGATGAGAGAGATGGAGTCCTTATTGGGTCCATACATTGGAGGTGAGTGCAGATGAGCACTTAGTGCGCCTGCTATATATGGAAAGGGAAGCAGTGTGGGGTGGCCAAGTTCTGTGTTTTTTGGCAGGATTTTGGAGCAAAGTTGATCCAGAGAGACCAGGCAAACTCATAAAATACTGTGTTGCTTGCCTTACATCATTTCCTGAAAAAAATCTTGAAATCTCTCTTTTCATTATTCGCATATTTGTGGAGTAAACACTCTTCCAAACATGCATCCATGTATTGCATCCATTGGGAAACACACACCTGCATCGTGATCGCTTCCTACTTCTCTTCTGTTGAAGGGTTGCTGATCTTAATGACAAATGTTCTCTTGACACTCTTCTGCGCTACATCTTTGTCAGCAGTCCAGGTAGTGCGGTCACCCACGTACGTGTGGTACCAGGACCAAGCCACAATTCTTGATTTCTAAACTTTCTCATCTCTTTTGTTCCACCTTTCCCATTTCAGTCTTTCCATGCATGATCACATACCCCATGAAGAAAACAAAAGATTGATGCAGGTGTAGTTATTTTGTTTCACTCAGAAACTACCAGCAGGTGCCACAGATGCATTTTCCAATGCCCCATAAATCCCCTTTCTTCTCTCCATCATCTCTTACTTTCCATTTCAAAAACTCACCTCACTCACGAACTATAGCACTGACCTTAGATTGACTGTCTTTCACCCAGTGGACATTTACTCTTCAGGGATTTGCAAGCATGGAATTCCAACATTAAATCATGGCTAGACATGGGTGCCTGGTCAATTTCTGTGAGCTTTCTGTTTTTGAACATGCATGCTGCTTGAGTATACTCAAAGTGTAAGGTCAAACTTCGTATGCCCTCAGTTTACTTATGGAAGAGTTGTGGTCGATCCGTGAGGGGCATTCTATCATGAACTAACTCCATTTCAAAGGTTCCTCCTGCTAATGCCATTACTTTGGTAATTAAGTCTTCATCATTTGAAAGACCTGGGGAAAATGGTGAGATTCTCAGAACCTAAACCTTTGGAGACACCAGGCCTCCCTGCTTGGATTTCATCGGAGATATCTGCAGAGCCTTTGGCCAAGCTCCATGGCCAAGGAGCAGAGGTGGTTTGTGGAAAACACACCTCCAGCTACATCTCCCTAGCTTCGGTCAAAGCATCAAAATTCACAAGTGTAATAAATACACAGGAAAGCCAAATGAGCAATTGTTTTCCGTCTTCCAATGAAGGATGTGTTAGAACTAAGACAAATGATCATCAAAGTTGGTGAATATTCCACGTATATGCATATAGGCAAATCTTCTGTTTTGCCACAACCAAAAGTTTGCTGAAGTCACAAAAAAGGAAACAGACAGAGAAAAAGACAACCACTTAGCAGACTTGGTTTTTTACGGAACTCCCACATTTTAAGGCAAACTCAAAGGACTCAGAGGCCTTGAGCCTTACATATATTGCACACAGAATACCGCATATCATTACCAAAATGTCATGTTGCACACCGTGCCGACATATAGCAGTGGAGGGACCTCTGTTTATGTGAAAAATGGAAAGAATTAAAAAGAAAAGGTAGTGTTAAAAAGGTATTTTGGGCCACATTTTGATCGTTCAGCTCAAGGAATCCTTATCTCTGTAGAAGCACACATGTGGGCGCTTTTCCTCACACACTCACACACACTATATCTACAATTAAATCATTATCTATCTTTTAAGGAAGAAAAGATAAAATGTTAAAATCACCATGAATTAGAAATATAGTTTAATACAGTCACACAAATACCAATAGGAGGATATGGGTTTTGGGAAAATATAAGGAGTAGTACATGCTCTCCAAATTAAAAATGCAATTCAAGTCTTCAACACATTTCTTCAAAACAATGCTCAGGTGCCCTGGACACCAGTCTCTTTATGCTTCCCACAAAATACTTCAACCAACCTGCAATGGCCTTTACAACACCCCTGCATACTCCCCAACTCAGAGACACCCATCCCTACCTTGATCCCAAGGGATGGTACCAAGCACAAACTAAGACTACCAGAAATATCTTGCTACCCCTCAGTCTCTACCTCCTGCACCAACAAAGAGTGCCTCTTTTACTCTTATTGAGGCTATCCATATCGCCTCTGAACTCAGCACCTCTCCTGGCCTACTCAGCCCTCTCCTAGCTTCACTCACATGTCCTCCCTCTACCTCTGGCCAACTGCAGGCTGCACTACCTGATGCTGGGACCAGTCTTACAGGACGGTAGCACTGGCTACTGGCACACACAAGTCCAGGCTCCAACCAGGTCAACGCAGCCATGCTTCAGGAGGCCAGAAACATCCAGCGTCCACAAATAAGACACAAGTCAGGGACAGCAGTGCTGCACACCAGGCCAGGTTTGGGATGCCTCTTCCTCTAAACATCCCAACCTTGCACGGAAAGGTGCTGTGTGAACAATCGAGGGCCATTCCTGCCCCCTTGCAGGTACACCTTGCAAAATCATGAAATGTGCCTCTGCTGCAGTAGCCCCTGCACCAACAACCACTGTCTGACCTTGTGTCCTCAATGCTCAAGCCATTCATCCCACACCCAGCAACAGTTCCTGGTCCCCGAAGGCCTTCCCTGACCCGGAAACACAAGCCCTCCCCCATCCCTTGCCCACACTGGAGTTTCCCTACCTTTTGCTGCAGCTCCCCAAGACCCTTTAGGTCTGCCGTTGGAAGCCAAGTAGGTCAAATTCACCAAATGCAGGCCGGGTTGCGACAGCAACACGCAAGTGGGACTGCCACCCTCGCAAGGCCACGGCCAGGATCATTGGAAAACTCACCAGTAAAGTAAGAAGAAAGAGAATCCCGGTGGGCCCAACCCGCTGCTTCCAGTGTCAACATTCTGTTCTTTAGTTTTCCGGGACACTGAGGACAGCAGAAGCAAGACCTCGTCGATGCCGCCCGGTCTTCTTCTGAAACATCCTGGATGAAATCCCTCCACTTTCAAAAAGCACTTGTTCCATGTGTCCTGACTTGAGGGCCTAGGGCCCACTGGACATCCGAGGGTGTGGCCATGGGCGGGGCCACAGTGGCTTGTGGCGAGAGGTGTGGCCTGTGACTGGCATGGGTTCCACCCCCTGTCTCAATGAAAAAAGAGAAATCAGAACATCAATGCACACCCCCTTGATAGCACTCAGCATTTTAAATCATTCATGCTACAGCGCTCAGAGATGCTCACACTGTCTTTTGGGATATTTGCCCCTCAGGGTTCTCTGCAGGGCACAAAAGCTGTGCAGGTATCGGAGACTTTCAGGCTACCCAGAAGAGCCTGGCTGTAAAGTGGATTCAGGGAAGATGTCAGAAATGGGGGCAAACTTACGAAATAGGTGCTTGGAGCTCAGACAGGGAGCCAAGAATGCCAGAAGCATTGGGGCCTGGACAGCAATGACAGGTGCACTGAGCAAGGCTGTGCCTAAGACATTGTTGAAGTTCACAGCCAACTTACAGGAAGGAATTTCAATCTGATGAGAGACATGAATTCCATACTGGCTCTATGCATTGGAGGTGAGTGCAGATGATCACTGAGGGCACCTGCTATGGACGGAAAGGGAAGCAGTGAGGGGTGGCGAAATTCTGTGATTTTTGAAGAAGTTTGCAGCAGACTTGAGCCAGAGAGACAAGGCCAAACTCAGAAAAGACTGTGGTGCTTGGCTTACATCATTTCCTGAAAAAAATCTTGAAATCCCTCTTTTCTTTATTCGCTTATTTGTGGAGTAAACACTCTACCAATCATGGAACCACCTATTGCACCCATTGGGAAACACACACCTGCATCGTGATCTCTATCTACTCCTGTTGAAGGTTTGCTTATCCTAATGAAAAATCTTCTCTTGACACTCTTCTGAAACACATCTGTTGTCATCTGTTCACGTAGTGTGTTCACCCACTTACCTGCGGTCCCAGGACCAAGACACAACTCTTGATTTCAAAACTTTCTCATATCTCTTGTCCCACCTTTCCCATCTCAGTCTTTCCATGCATGATCACATACCTCCATGAAGAAAACAAAAGGTTGATGCATGTGTAGTTACTTTGTTTCACCATGACACCACCAGCAGGTGACACAGCTGCAACTTCCAGTCGCCCCACAAATCCCATCTCTTCTCTCCATCACCTCTTACTCTCCATTTCAAACACTCACATCACTCGCGGGTAATAGCACTGTTCCTTAGATTGCCTGGCTTGCACCCAGTGGACATTTACTCCTCATGGATTTGCAAGCAGGGAATTGCAACATCAAATCCTGGCCAGAAATGGGGTCCTGGTGAATTTCTGTGAGCTTTCTGTTTTTGAACATGCCTGCTGGTTGAGTATAATCAAAGTGCAAGGAAAAACTTCCTATGCCCTCAGTTTTCTTCTGGAAGGGTTGTGGTCGATCCGTGAGGGACATTCTGTCATGAACTAACTCCATTTCAAAGGTTTCTCCTGCTAATGCCATTACCTTGGTAATTAAGTCTTAATCATTTGAAAGACCCAGGGAAAATGGTCAGATTCTCAGAACCTAAACTTCGGAGACACCAGGCCTCACTGCTTGGATTTCCTCCGAGATATCTACAGAGCCTTTGGCCAAGCTCCATGGCCAAGGAGCAGAGTCAGCTTGTGGAAAACACACCTTCAGCTACACCACCCTAGCTTGGGTCCCAGCATCAATGTTAACAAGTGTAAGAAATACACAGGATAGTCAAATGAGCAATTGTGTTCCATCTTCCAGTGAAGGATGAGTAAGAACTAAGACTAATGATCATTACAGTTGGTGAGTATTCCACGTATATGCATATAGGAAAATCCTCTGTTTTGCCACAGTCAAAAGTTTGCTGAAGTCACTCAAATGGAAACAGACAGAAATAAAAAGCAATCACTTAGCAGACTCGGCTTTTTACGGAACTCCCACATTTTTAAGGCAAACTCAACGGACTCAGAGGCCTTGAGCCTTAATATATATTGCACACAGGATACCACATATCATCACCAAAATGTCATGTTGCACACCTTGCCGACATATAGCAGTGGAGGGACGTCTGGTTATGGGTAAAAATGGAAAGAATGAATTAGAAAAAGGTAGTGTTACAAAAAGTCTTTAGGGCCATATTTTGATCGTTCAGCTCAAGGAATCCTAGCTTTGTGGAAGCACACGCTTTTGAGTGTTACCCCACACACTCACACACACTATATCTAAGATTAAATCATTACCTAACTTTGAAATAAGTAAAGGTAAAATGTCAAAATCACCATGAATTAGAAATACAGTTTAATACAGTCACACACCTACCAATAGGAGGATATGGGCTTTGGTAAAATGAAAGTAGTACATGCTCTCTATATTAAAAATGCAATTCAAGCATTCAAAATATTTCTTGAAAACAATGCTCAGGTGCCCTGGAAACCAGTCTCTTCACACTTCCCACAAAATACTTCAACCAACCTGCAATGGCCTTTCAACACCCCTGCACACTCCCTAACTCAGAGACACCCATCCCCACCTGGATCCCAAGGGATGGTACCAAGCACAAACTAAGACTCCCAGAAACATCATGCTACCCCTCAGTCTCTACCTCCAGCCCCAACAAATAGTGCCTCTCTTACTCTTATTGAGGGTATGCATGTGGCTTCTGAACCCAGCAGATCCGCTGGCCTCCTCAGCCCCCTCCTAGCTTCACTCACATGACCTCCCTCTACCTCTGGGCACACTGCAGGCCTCACTACCTGATGCTGGGACCCGCCTTACAGGACGGCAGCCCTGGCTACTGGCGCCCACAAGTGCAGGCTCAAACCAGGTCAACGCAGCCATGATTCAGGAGGCCAAATTCATCCAGCGGCCACAAATAAGACACGGAGTCAGGGAATGCAGTGCAGTACAGCATTACAGGTTTGGGATGCCTCTTCCTCTAAACATCCCAACCTTGCATGGAAAGCTGCTGTGTGAACAATCGAGGGCCATTCCTGCCCCCTTGCAGCTACACCTTGCAAAATCATGAAATGTGCCTCTGCTGCAGTAGCCCCTGCACCAACAACCACTGCCTGACCTTGTGTCCTCAATGCTCAAGCCATTCATCCCACACCCAGTAACTGTTCCTGGTCTCCGAAGGCCTCCCCTAACCAGGAATCATATGCCCTCCCCCATCCCTTGCCCACACTGGAACTTCCCTACCTTTTGCCGAGGCTCCCCAAGACAATTTAGGTCTGCCCTTGGAAGCCAGGTACGTCAAATTCGCCAACTGCAGGGCTTTTTAAGCCAGCCACATGCAACGGGGACTGCCACCCTCGCAAGGCAACGGCCGGGGACATTGGAAAACTCACCAGTGAAGTAAGAAGAAAGAGGATCCCGGTGGGCCCTCTCCCGCTGCTTCCAGTTTCAACATTCTGTTCTTTAGTTTTCCGGGACACTGAGGACAGAAGAAGCATGTCCTCTTCCATGCCCCAGGTCTTCTTCTGAAGCCTCCTGGATTAAATCCCTCCACTTTCAAAAAGCGCTTGTTCCACCTGTCCTGACTTGAGGGCCTAGGGCCCACTGGACATCCGAGGGTGTGGCCATGGGCGGGGCCACAGTGGCTTGGGTCAAGGAGTGTGACCTGTGTCTGGCATGGGTTCCACATCCCTGTCTCAATGGAAAAAGGAGAAATCAGAACATTAATGCACACCCCGTTGAATGCACTCAGCATTTTAAGTCATACACGCTAGAGCGCTCAGAGATGCTCACAGTGTCTTTTGGGATATTCGCCCCTCAGTGTTCTCTGCAGGGCACAAAAGCTGTGCAGGTATCGGAGACTTTCAGGCTACCCAGAAGATATGGCTGTAAGGCAGATTCAGGGAAGATCTTAAAAATAGGGGCAAACTTACGAAAATGGTGCTTGGAGCTCAGACAGGGAGCCAAGAATCACAGAAGCATTGGGGCCTGGACAGCAATGGCAGGTGCACTGAGCAAGGCTGTGCCTAAGACACTGTTGAAGTTCACAGCCAACTTACAGGAAGGAATTTCAATCTGATGAGAGACGTGGATTCCATACTGGTTCAATACATTGGAGGTGAGTGCAGATGAGCACTGAGGGCTCCTGCTATGAACTGAAAGGGAAGCAGTGCGGGGTGGCCAATTTCTGTGATTTTTGAAGAAGTTTGCAGCAGACTTGAGCCAGAGAGACCAGGCTAAACTCAGAAAAGACTGTGGTTCTTGGCTTACATCATTTCCTGAAAAAATTCTTGAACTCCCTCTTTTCCTTATTCGCATATTTGTGGAGTAAACACTCTTTCAAACATACATCCAGCTATTGGCCATTGGGAAATACACACCAGCATCATGATTTCTATCTACTTCTGTTGAAAGATTGCTTATCCAAACGACAAATCTTCTCTTGACACACTTCTGAACCACATCCGTTGTCATCTGTTCACGAAATGTGTTCACCCACGTACCTGCGGTACAAGGACCAAGCCACAACTCTTGATTTCAAAACTTTCTCATCTCTCTTGTCCCACCTTTCCCATCTCAGTCTTTCCATGCATGATCACATACCTCCATGAAGAAAAAAAAAAGGTTTATGCATGTGTAGTTATTTTCTTTCACGCAGACACCACCAGCAGGTGACACAGCTGCAACTTCCAGTCGCCCCACAAATCCCATCTCTTCTCTCCATCATCTCTTCCTCTCCATTTCAAACACTCACATCACTCGCGGGTAATAGCACTGTTCCTTAGATTGCCTGGCTTGCACCCAGTGGACATTTACTCCTCATGGATTTGCAAGCAGGGAATTGCAACATCAAATCTTGGCCAGAAATGGGGTCCTGGTGAATTTCTTTGAGGTTTCTGTTTTTGAACATGCCTGCTGCTTGAGTATAATCAAAGTGCAAGGAAAAACTTCCAATGCCCTCAGATTTCTTCTGGAAGGGTTGTGGTTGATCCGTGAGGGACATTCTGTCATGAACTAACTCCATTTCAAAGGTTCCTCCTGCTAATGCTATTACCTTGGTAATTAAGTCTTAACCATTTGAAAGACCCGGGGCAAATGGTCAGATTCTCAGAATGTAAACCTTCAGAGACAACAGGCCTCCCTGCTTGGATTTCCATCGAAATATCTACAGAGCCTTTGGCCAAGCTCCATGGCCAAGGAGCAGATTTGGCTTGTGGAAAACACACCTTCAGCTACACCTCCCTAGCTTGGGTCTCAGCATCAAAATGAACAAGTGTAAGAAATACACAGGAAAGTCAAATGAGCAATCGTGTTCCATCTTCAAATGAAGAATGAGTAGAACTAAGACAAATGATCATTACAGTTGGTGAGTATTCCACGTATATGCATATAGGAAAATCCTCTGTTTTGCCTCAATCAAAAGTTTGCTGAAGTCACTCAAATGGAAACAGACAGAAAAAAAACAACAACTTAGCAGACTCGGCTTTTTACGGATCTCCCACATTTTTAAGGCAAACTCAACGGACTCAGAAGCCTTGATCCTATATACATATTGCACAGAATACCGCATATTGTCACCAAAATGTCATGTTGCACACCTTGCCGACATATAGCAGTGGAGGGACCTTTGGTTATGGGTCAAGTTGGAAAGAATTGTTGGGAACATGAGGTTCAGCTGGCTTGTAATTGGTGGTAAACAACTCTAAGGGGTTCAGCTGGCTTGTAATTAGCAAATTATCTGACCTCTGGAGTAAGCTATTTGGCCACTCATTTGTTACAATTAAAGAAAGGTGTTTGTATTGTATCCTATTGGCTATTGTAATGGATAAATAGAGTAGCAGCTAGTCAGGTAGTAGAAGTAGCCAAAAGAATGCAAGCAGCAAAAGAAGGAAGCAGCCCAAGAAGAAGCAGCCAGAGAAGAAGAAATCTGCCCTGTCCTGAAGCAGAAGCACGGAACCGGCAGCAGCAGAAGAGACAGCAGAGAGATCAGCAGCGGTAGAAGATGCAGGCAGTAAGAGCCACAGCTGCAGAAACAGAGACTCTGGTATGGCAGTAGAAACAAGGACTATGAATGTGAATAGCCTAGACTCAAAATGTAATGCCTCAAGGGTCTTGACTCTGAGAGGGAGTTCGGGGGAAGAAGAGAAGAGAAGAGGAACTCAATAAAGAAGCTTGCTGCTCTGTGTGTCTCTCAACTGCGTGTTTCGTGTTTTCTCTGTGGTAAAATGGCAGAGGAGACGCAACAAAGAATGAATAAGGAAAACGTAGTGTAACAAAAGGTCTTTAGGGCCACATTTTGATCGTTCAGCTCAAGGAATCCTTAGCTGTGTAGAAGCACACGCTTTTGTGCGTTCCCCCACACACTCACACACACTATATCTAAGATTAAATCATTACCTATCTTTGAAATAAGAAAAGGTAAAATGTCAAAATCACCATGAATTAGAGATACAGTTTAATACAGTCACACACCTACCAATAGGAGAATATGGGCTTTGGTAAAATGTAAGGAGTAGTACATGCTCTCTATATTCAAAATGCAATTCAAGCCTTCAACACATTTCTTGAAAACAATGCTCAGATGTCCCGGACACCGGTCCCTTTACTCTTCCCACAAAATACTTCAACCAACCTGCAATGGCCTTTCCAACACCCCTGCACACTCCCCAACTCAGAGACACCCATCCCTACCTGGATCCCAAGGGATGGTACCAATCACAAACTAAGACTCCCAGAAACATCATGCTACCCTTCAGTCTCTACCTCCTGCACCAACAAATAGTGCCTGTCTTACTCTTATTGAGGCTATCCATATTGCCTCTGAACACATCACCTCTCCTGGCCTCCTCAGCCATCTCCTAGCTTCACTCACATGACCTCCCTCTACCTCTGAGCACACTGCAGGCCTCACTACTTGATGCTGCGACCAGCCTTACAGAACCACATTCCTGGCTACTGGCACACACAAGTCCAGTCTCAAACCAGGTCAATGTAGCCATGTTTCAGGAGGCCAAAAACATCCAGCATCCACAAATAAAACACGGAGTCAGGGACCCCAGTGCAGTACACCAGTCCAGGTTTGGGATGCCTCTTCCTCTACACATCTCAACCTTGCATGGAAAGCTGCTGTGTGAACAATCGAGGGCCATTCCTGCCCCCTTTCAGGTACACCTTGCAAAATCATGCAACATGCCTCAGCTGCAGTAGCCCCTGCACCAACAACCACTGCCTGACCTTGTGTTCTCAATGCTCAAGCCATTCATCCCATACCCAGCAATTGTTCCTGGTCCCCGAAGGCCTCACCTGACCAGGAAGAACATTCCCTCCCCCATCGCTTGCCCAGACTGGAGCTTCCCAACCTTTTGCCGAGGCTCCCCAAGACAATTTAGGTCTGCCCTTGAAAGCCAGGTAGGTCAAATTCGCCAGCTGCAGGCCTGGTTGGGTCAGCCACATGCAAGGGGGACTGCCACCCTCGCAAGGCCACAGCCGGGAACACTGGAAAACTCACCAGTGAAGTAAGAAGAAAGAGGATCACGGTGTGCCCTCCCCTGCTGCTTCCAGTGTCAACATTCTGTTCTTTAGTTTTCCGGGACACCGAGGACAGCAGAAGTATGTCCTCTTCCATGCTGCCGGGTCTTCTTCTGATGCCTCCTGCATGAAATCCCTCCACTTTCAAAAAGCACTTGTTCCACGTGCCCTGACTTGAGGGCCTAGGGCCCACTGCACATCTGAGGGTGTGGTCATGGGCAGGGCCACAGTGGCTTGGGGCGAGGGGTGTGGCCTGTGACTGGCATGGGTTCCACAACCCTGTCTCAATGGAAAAAGGAGAAATCAGAACATTAATGCATACCCCCTTGATTGCACTCAGTATTTTAAGTCATACACGCTACAGCGCTCAGAGATGCTCACAGTGTCTTTTGGGATATTCGCCCCTCAGGGTTCTCTGCAGGGCACAAAAGCTGTGCAGGTGTCGGTGACTTTCAGACTACACAGAGGAGCCTGGCTGTAAGGCAGATTCAGGGATGATGAAAGAAATGGGGGCAAACTTATGAAAGTGGTGCTTGGAGCTCAGACAGGGAGCCAAGAATCCCAGAAGCATTGGTGCCTGGACAGCAATGACAGGTGCACTGAGCAAGGCTGCGCCTAACTCAGTGTTAAAGTTCACAGCTAACTTAGAGGAAGGAATTTCAATCTGATGAGACACATGGATTCCATACTGGGTCCATACATTGGAGGTGAGTGCAGATGAGCACTGAGTGCGCCTGCTATGGACGGAAAGGGAACCAGTGCGAGGTGGCAATGTTCTGTGATTTTTGAAGAAGTTTGCAGCAGAGTTGACCCACAGAGACCAGGCTAAATTCAGAAAAGACTGTGCTGCTTGGCTTACATCATTTCCTGAAAAAATTCTTGGACTCCCTCTTTTCATTATTCGCATATTTGTGGAGTAAACAGTCTTCCAAACATGCATCCAGCTATTGGACCCTTTGGGAAACACACACCCGCATCATGATCTCTATCTAGTCCTGTTGAAGTTTGCTTATCCTAACAACAAATCTTCTCTTGACACTCTTCTGAAACACATCCGTTGTCATCTGTTCACGAAGTGTGTTCACCCACGTACCTGCGGTCCCAGGACCAAGACACAACTCTTGATTTCAAAACTTTCTCATCTCTCTTGTCCCACCTTTCCCATCTCAGTCTTTCCATGCATGATTACATAACTCCATGAAGAAAACAAAAGGTTGATGCATGTGTAGTTACTTTGTTTCACCCTGACACCACCAGCAGGTGCCAAAGCTGCATCTTCCAGTGTCCCCACAAATCCCATCTCTTCTCTCCATCATCTCTTCCTCTCCATGTCAAACACTCACCTCACTCAAGGCCCATCGCACTGTTCATTAGGTTGCCTGGCTTGCATCCCGTGGACATTTACTCCTCAGGGATTTGC
>PVKS010043817.1:0-14671 GCA_004027875.1 Aplodontia rufa
TTTAAACCAGTTTTCCTTTTAAAAAAAATTCTCTCTCTCATAAAATAAGTTGAGCAGCTTTCCAACTCTCTTTATGTTCTCTAGAACATTCCTACAATCTGGAGATTACCTTTTCCCTTCACAGTTTAGTACATCTTACCTTTAAAAGTTTTGAGTCTGGAATTTGGTGGAGGCATGACAGCAAAGGAGACAGATTCAGTTTCTTTCATAATCATTGATGTATGAGACCCAGCAAAGGCATAGTAACACACAGCCTGGGGCATTCATAGAGATATATCAGGGAAGGAGCGGGGAGGGGACAAAGGGAGGGGCAAGGGTGGGAGAATAGGTGGGACTCTAGGGGTCAATCTAATTTTAAGAATATATACATATCATATTGTTTCATTGGATGCATTTTTGGTTGCACAAGAACTAAATTTCTTAATAAAAAAAATCATTGATCTAGTCAAGAACTCTATTCTTTCTTGAATCAATTTTGGGAGTTTACATATTATTGGAAATTTATCCATTTCATCCAAGTTTCCAAGTGTATTGTCACAAAGTTCGTTATGCTAGTTCCTAATGACCTTTTCCATCTCAGGGTTTTTCTGTGTTAACATTCCATTTTCTCTCTATCTTGCCCGGTCAGCATCATCTGGTTGTGCGGGTCTTCTTTGTTCTCTGAAAGTCCTTATCTTCAGTCTTTCTTCTCCCTCTTGCTGCTTTTCTTCCTCCTCCCTTGTGACTCCCTGTTCTCTTGTTGTGCTGGAGACTGGGCCCAGGGCTCTACCGCTGAGCCACATCCCCAGCCTTTGGCTGTCCTTTTCTAACTTCTGCGTTACACACTAATCTTGCTGACGTTACAGTTTCTTATGATCCAATACGTGTGTTAAACTAGAATTTTAATACACAATAATCTGTTGCCACTTAAACATTTCTTAATTTCCATTGTATCAACAGATGATGTAAAGTGGTTTTTTTTTTTGTTCCCAAAATTATAAAGGCTTTTCAGTTATCTTTTTTATTACCTTTTCTAAGTTTTATTGTGGTCAGAGACCAAAGACCACACGCTACAAAATTGTAATATTTGTTGAGACATCCCTTATGACTCAATATAGGACCAATGTTTTAAACAGTTCACGTGAGTATGAAGATAATACATATTCCTTATTTGCTGGAGATGATTGTTTTATTTTCTACCAAGACCACATATTGTCTTTTTTTTAGAATATTCTTTTTTTATTGTCGTTAAGGAGTTGAGTTATTGTACAATCATAAATGCATATAAAGTAACAATATGATATGCATTTGTTCCTAAACCAGAATTACCCCCACATCACCCACACCCCAGTCTCTTGATTCTTCTATATTTAACCCTTACAAGTGATACACATACTATTTTTGTTATCAGAAAAAAATTACTGAATTAAAAGAGCTAATTAGATAATGATTGCTAAGAGCTAATGAATTTTCAAAGGCAAGAGATAACAGTAATACCACTGAGCATTTACTATATGCTAATTTACTATGTGCCATTCACAGTGAAATTTATATTTATTATCTGAGTTAATCCTCAGAACACCCTGAAATAAAAATAGGATTATTACCCTCATTTCACAGATGAGAAAGTAAAAATGAAAGCGATCAGGCAACGTGCTAAGCCACAGAGGTAATCAGCAGTGGACTCTGTTCTTAAATACTATGCTACGCAGCATCATGTCTGTCCATTTACAGGAATACGCCACACACACCTTCATACGCATGTGCAGATGTATGATGTATGTAAAGTGTAAAGCAGGCACTTCCAAATTTACCCAGCCTTAAAGACAGTACCTGGTGTCTTTAAGTAGTCACAAGGGACACTGACGAGAGACAAAAGACAGAATACCTCCCGTGGTTTTCTCGTTCAGATTCACACCATATTTTGCCAATGCTCTAACGACGTCACTTTGCCCGGCCATGCAAGCTGCATACATCAGATTTCTCCCAACAATGTCTTCTTCTAAGAGTAGCTCCATGGCATGGTCGTGATAAGGATTTTCAGGATCCTCAAAAATCTTCTGCAAGCCTTCCACGTCCCCTGTGAGAACAGGTTGTAAGAGGGGGTTCTCAATGTCTATTTCCGTTGATTCTTGGGATTCTTCATCTTCTTGCTGTAAGAAGACAGATTTTTCTGAACTCTCTGACTCTAGGGGTCCTTCTGGATCCATGAACTC
Source organism: Aplodontia rufa (assembly GCA_004027875.1). Lineage (NCBI taxonomy): Eukaryota > Metazoa > Chordata > Mammalia > Rodentia > Aplodontiidae > Aplodontia > Aplodontia rufa. The sequence goes on from PVKS010043817.1 coordinate 2,196, forward strand.
CAAAAATACCTAAGCCAAAAAATAAATAAATAAGGAATTGAAATCTATTCCAAACACATCACTATTTATTTCTTCACTTATTTAATTAGTTAAGAGACAATATAGATTGGATGAAAATACGTCGCCCCTGGAAAATAATTCTAAGATAGGATATGTTGGCCATTTAAAGTTTATTGTGCATTTATTATGAGTAAATCTACCACCTTAGTATACAGTACTTTGCTAATGTGTGACATAAACAATAATTCAACAGGAACAAAAGAAAGAAGTCAAAGGTCAAAGTGAACTGAGTTCATTTGGAAAAGATTGAAAGAGAGGCTAAAGAGGCCTACTTGCCTAAATAGGGTCTTTCATGGGAAGAAGGAAGAAACGTAACTGGATCATTGGAATCAAATAATGAAGAATTTAAAAATTAGGCAATACCAGACTTGGTGGTGCACACTTGAAATCCCAGCAATTCCAGGGAGTGAGGCAGGAGGATCACAAGTTCAAGGCTAACCTGGGGAGGCAGCTCAGTGGCAGAGCACCCCTGGGTTCAATCCCCAGTATAATAAAAAATACATAAATAAAAGCAACAAGCAGGTACTGACATTTAGACAGCATCACTCAGTAATACCTCCTGAGAGCTTAGCAATATACTAAATACTATGTAGCCTTTTATGGAAATTACAAAATTTGTGATCAAGTTTATCTCCTGCCCTCAAAAACTGAACTTGACTCTGTAGGCAACTGCCAGGAAGTTGCTGAAGGTTTTAGTGCTGGGAGTTAAATATATTTCAAGAAAGTTGCTCTGACAAACCCAGGTGTTTTTCATGTGGCTTTCCTTGCTCTGACACTGTTAGGTACATGGTTCTGGGGTTTGAACCTGCATCCTCGTGCATGCCAGGCAAGTGTTGTAACCACTGAGCCACTGCTCCAGCCACTGGTAATATTGTTTTAATCACATATATGTAAATATCATTTAACTTCTATTAATGGAGTATCCAATTTTTTTTCAGTACTGGGGACTGAACTCAGGGTGCTCTACCACTGAACTCAGGGGTACTCTACCACTGAAGTACATCTCCAGGCTTTTCTATTTTTATTTTGATTCAGCTTCTTGCTTAATTGCTGAGGCTGGTCTCAAACCTGTGAGCCTTCTGCCTTAGCCTCCCAAGCCACTGGGATTACAGGCATGCAGCACTGCACCTGGCCCCAAATAATTTATTGTTCATCGGTAATGGACAATTTTGTCCTGGGTACATTACACATATGAGTATATTTGCATAAATATTTTAGACAAAATAGTATCTCTCTTTTTTACATGTAACATACTGATTCTATCTGGTTGAGGCTGGGTATCACCTACTGAATTGATTTCAGGACTCACTAAATGGGCTGCAACCCACAGTATGGAAAAAGCATTAGTCCTAAATGTACCAGAAACCAACAGGAAGGAAACTAACTGCAGCCAGACTGCCATGTGTATACGGCAAAGACATGCCATAACATGTCACGCCATAACATAGCCAGGACAGTAGCACTGACATCTCTCTGTCCCCCTGGTGTAATTATTAATAGTGTCCTCTTTCACTCTCAAACATGTCCACAACTACCAGACATGAAATGATCTGGCCACACCCTTAACAGCAGCTGCGATCTTCCAAAATGTTTCTGCTGTAGATCTCCATATCCCAACCTTTGAGAAGAGAGGCCAGATGTGTTTGCAAAGCCTGTCCTCACTAGCCCAGCAGGGGCCCAGACGTGAGACCTGAAGAAACTGTTTTGGATTTCAGAGGTACTCCTCCTACTGGGCCTAGAATACCTTTTTATCTCCTCCATTCCAAGTAACCAAATCCCAGGCCAACCCATAAAACCACCTTCTTTCTAAAACTTCCCTGGACTGCTCTCTTGAAACACTGTGGCCTCCTTCCTCTCAATGCCAAAGGCCACTACGTATGGTCAATCCCACACAACTTATCAAATATGGTCGTATTCTATTTTTCAGTTGTTAGTATGTGAGACATCTACCCAGTTAGATGCTGGCGGGCATCAAGCCTTTCCTCTCTTTTGTATCGCTTTTAGACTTACCACAATTTTTGATAAGCCGTAGGTGTTTAGCAACTTTTTTTTCTTCCCCCTGCAATACTAGAGATTGAACCCAAGGGCATCTATCCTTTTGAGACAGGGCCTCGGTAAAATTGTGGAGCTGGCCTGGAACTTGCAACCCTCCTCTCTCAACATCTCGAGTCACTGGGATTACAGGTGCGCACCACCACCCCCAGCTGCGTTCAGTAACTCCTAAAAGTAAGCTTTGCCATTCTCCATGTTTTTCTTCACAGCCAACAGCAAGGGCCTTTAGAGTCAAGAAGACTTGGGTTCACAATCCAATCCCATAATTTAGCAGCATGATTCTGGGCAATTTGCCTACTCTTTGGTAGAAGTAACACAAAAACCTAATTGTCTGAGAATTAAAATAAGCGAGATGGTGTATGCCCAAGCATGTGCTGAGCACTTGATAAGCAGAACCCACCATCAGCATCATGTCAGGATGGCATCCTCAGTCCTCCAGCAAAAAAATCCAAGAGGCAAAAGAAAAGATGGCAATACTGATACTGCTTTTCTTCTTCTTTTTTAATATGGGGCATTCCTATGTAAGGCATGAATAAATTACTTTCTGCTCTACCCCTACCAGGCAGCTGACTACAGACAGACCTTGCCACATCTGCAGATCAGTAGACTCTGAATTAATTCAGAGACTTAGAGACAAAACAGATCAAGTCTGGAAATATGATTCAGACCAAAAGACTCAAGTTCCACTATGTATACCCTTGAATAGAGCTCAATTTCCATATCTGCACAGAACTAACATGATTAGGACAAGTGGTTCTCAAATTTTTTTATCTCAGGGCTTTAAAATGTCTTAAAAATAGAGAACCCAAGGGGTTGGAGCGGTGGCTTATCGGTTACAGCGCTTACCTTGCATGTGCTAGTATGCAAGTTCGAACCCCAGCACCACATACACAACGAAGTGTCACAGGAATAAAAGTCACATGAAAAACTACATAAAAATTGCTTCTCTCTTTCTCTCTCTCTGTCTCTCTCTCTTAAAAAAAAGACAAACAACAACAAAGATAAGACAGACAAACAGGCTTTAATGTAACATAGTATGAAAATCTCATTGATATGGCTTCAAATTCCACACTGTAACTAGCTGTAACAAACTACCACTTTTCAAATTTCGGTCCAGTCACACAAAAAAAATGCATGATTATCTGAAAATGCTATTAAAATACTCCTCCTTTTCCCAACTACATCTGTGGGAGAAGGAATTTTCCTCATATGTTTCAACTAAAACAACATATTGCAACAAACAACTACAGAAACAAACATAAAAACCTGTCTGCTATTAGGCCAGAAAAGAAAGACATTTGCAGAAACAAGTAAAACAATACCACTTTCTAATAAATTCTTTTAGAAAAGTTATTTTTCATGAGAAGTGTATATTTTAACATATGAGTTAATTTTGTTGTTTTTTAAAAAGAATAAATGTTTTTAAGATTCTCAGTTTAGTTTCTAATTTGTACTATATTGCAAATATTGATGATACAACCCACAAATGGACAGTGCTTTGAGATCACTAATATTTAAGAGTATAATAGAGTCCTGAGACCAAAAAGTTTGAGGGCCACTACTTTAGGATTCAGAAGTAGTGAAAGGTCTTTTTTTTTTTTTTTTTTTTTTTTTTGTTCCAGGGTTGAGGACGAACTCAGGGCCTTGCACATGCTAGGAAAGCGCTCTGCCACTGAGCTAAATCCCCAACCCCAAGTGAAGAGTCTTGCTCCACCTGTTGGGGCTGCAGAGCAAGGAGGCCCTGCCAGGAGGGAGAGCCCTACAGCATAGCACTCCAGCCAAGGATGAAGGGGAATCACCCCGTCGTGCTTAGGGCAGCCTAAGACCCAGCGAGGTGCTGAGGCCAGCAGAGACTTGTTCACAAGCTACAGGAGCTGTGAGTTACAACCAAGAAGATCATCAGGGCAGGAAACACCCATTGTACACCCTGAGCACAGAGGTGGCAACCACTTCCCCAAAGTTGGGTTCACAAGCAGAGGACCATGTTAAGGAGAATCAGAGGAGTCATCTAAGAACCTAGGCACTTTTACATGAGAAAGTAAACACCAGCGGAAGAAAAAAGGTTAAAACCAATTGCATACTTATATTATTTTTATCCAAGTAACCAGTAAGTGGGGTGGTCATGAAAGAAACTAGATAGGTAATACAAAAGGTAAATTATTTCCTTTGCCCACACAATAAATAACCCTGCTGCATATAACAAAGGTTTCATAGAAAATGTGAGCATCGGAGGGCACAGGGAAGGCTGGAAGCTTGACCGCTGAATGCAAATCTTAATACTGACTCTACTAACTGTGCAACCGTTTTAACGCGAGGACACCACCCGCTGGGCCTGCTAAATGCACGTGGGGCAGCGAGTGTAGAACCTTTCTACCTGCACACTGTGCACCCTTCTGAGGATGCAAAGGCCACGGTTCCTGCCCCAGCGGCCTTCACAGTCCGTGGGGAAGACGCAGGGACTTGAGCATTGACCCGAGGCAAGGGAGAGGAGAGCAAGGAGGACCGGCTCGCACCAGGCGCGCTGCCCAGGAGAGGGGTCTCCATTCGGGAAGTAGGAATCCAGGTCCCGGGACCCGCACAAAGCCACAGGAGGCGGATGCGCGGCCTGAAGCTGCGAAAGAGGGGCAGATCCTGAAGGGTCTTTCCAGCCAACTGAATTCTTTCCATAAAAAAAGAAGTGGTGGCCGGCGTCGTCTCTCGGGGCGTCTAAGTGACAGCTCAAGAGGGCCGCGCACTGGCAGCCGCGCACCCCGGGATCCGCACAGGCCTGGGGACCCGGATGCAGAGTGCAGCCCGCAGCCAGCCTGGACGTCCTGCGGGGGGCGCCGCCGCTTCTGGGTCCCCAGGGACGCCCTTCGCTCAAGCCCGGGATCCCCGAGGGCCGCCCGGGGCGCAGGGGCGCGCAGAGGCCGAGGGCGCCGCGGCTGCAGCCACCCGCCGGGCCCCGGCCTGAGCAGCCCCGGGGCGATGCCGGTCCACCCGCCCCCGGCAGGCCCCACTCACCGCTCGCCCGCGCGACCTCGCGTCACCATGGCGACGTTGCCCCGCGCGGCCGCGCCACCCCCGCGCCGCGGTGCCGGCTGCGCGCCCAGGTCCGCGCGGCGAAGGTGCGAGACGCGAGCGCGGAGGAGCGGGAGTCCTGCAAATGACAGGTCACTGGGTTCCGCCGTGGCCTGCGGGTTTGGTCTGTAAATTTGCCGTAATCTGATCTTCATTTATTTTACAGTTTAAAAAATAAGATGTGCGCGGTGGTTGGCGGGCGGCCCACCCTTAGCCTTGATCTTTAGCCCGGAAATGGAAGAATTTTCTGGAAGTAGGGATGCATTCTGAAAACTGCGACAGACTGCAATTACAACAGCTTGCTGAACTTCCTAGTTACTGGGCCTCTTTCTCCCCTGGCCACGGGCATTGTCACCTGCGAGGAGCATTTCCTGACAACTCAAAGTGCCAACTGGGTTTGAGCAGAAGGAACTTGGAAACCAGATGCCTCTGGATTCAGGAATTTAAGATTCAAAACACCAGCGGGGGTGAGGGCGAGGCAGAGAGAACCAGAGAAACCAGCAGAGAAGGGCCAGGCTTGCCCAGAGAGCTATCTAAAAGCTCAGGCTGATCACAGAGTGAGAACTGGAAAGTTTCTCTGCGGAAGGCAAATGTGAAGGAAAATAATTTTTTTTCCCCTATTTCTACATATAAATCATTAAGAAGATCCCTGAACATTTGAGCCAAAGACTGAATAGGTTAGTTTTACAATGAATATTTGGCATATGGCCCAAGCAAAATATCACCATTATAAACCTGAAACTCTGGAATATAAGAAGAAATCTGAATTTTTAATTATTGTTAAAATTTTCTTATTCAAGTAAGTTGTGTTAGGCAAAATTTGGAATTTGGCATTATAGACAAGAAGAACAATCTAGAAATTCTCTTAGATGCAAGCTTACTCCTGAAAGTTACCATGCACTGTGTTTGTTCTTCCTAATCCTCATTTTCTACTGAGTCTGTCAATGTGCAAAGCTTATCTTAGTTATTTCACTTTTACGATGTTCTCTCTTTGTGTGTATGTGGTCTTGGGGGGGGGGGTTTAAATACTAGGATTGAAGGTAACTCATGATGAGCAATTTTACATGATTATATATGATTCTGTTTTTTATTAATCTTCATAGGACATGAAGAATTCCTAACTATAAATGTTTCTTGAAAATTTATGTGGCATTAAGCAACTCAAATTTAGAGTTCTTAAAGATTAATCTTAATGCTCTGAATGCCAGTACTAAAAAGGTGACAAGACTCTAAGTAGGTTTGAGAAATCCTAAAGGAACCCTTTCCTGAACTCCAAGTCAAGCAGTCATGAGACACCTTTAGGTAGGGCAAGTTAAAAATAGACTTTTGTAGATTTATGGTCCAAATGTGGCCCAGAGGCCCAAGAAGACTCCCATGATTCCTTCCAACACCTAGCTATGCCCCTCCCCAAGCTTGACATGAGAGTACTGTTTTGGAAAAGGCCACTGGACCTGAAGAGAGACCAGGTGAACTTGTACACAAGATATCTCAGCAACAGCCTGTGCATACTAATGATGGAGATCCGAACAAATCAGCGAAGGCCTGGTGAGCAGACGGCAAAGGAGCAGATGACATGGGCACTACTCAGACCTTCAGAAATTAGATCAGCTCCAGAAAATTATCATGGGGAAGAGTTTCTAAAATTATTTGATTTTTTTCCACCCTAAGAAAATAAGCTATCTGAAAAGAAATTAAATTATTGCAGCCAAGTTGTATTTCTGTAGTATATAGACTAAGGATCTTGTCCTATGTACTGTGTTAATTCCTGAAGAAATGCCAAGATAAACTAGTTGAGAAAATTACTCCAACATAGCTTTATGTGCTATAATATATTATAATATAATATATAATTTATGTGCTATAATATATCTTGTTATTTGAAAGTTTGCTATCTGTTGAGTACCAGGCAAAGGCATTCATATAAATTGGTGTGTGTGTATGTGTGTGTGTGTGTGTGTGTGTGTGTGTGTGTGTTGCCAGGTATTGAACCCAGGGCTTTGTGAAGACTAACCAAATGCCTTACCACTGAGCTACACCCTCAGCCTTTTAAAATGTTATTTTATTTTGAGACGGGGTCTTGCTAAATTTGCCAGGCTAGCCTTGAACTTGTGATCCTCCTGCCTCAGTCTCCCAAGTAACTGAATTTCAGGCATGTGCCCCCATGCCTGGCTTCATGTAGATGTTCTGTGATCCTCATAGCAACTCGGCGAAGGTGATGATATTCTTCCTTTTTTTTTTATTTGTTGAATATGGACTTACAATTAAGGGGGAATCATTATCAAACAATCAAGAACAAATGTATATTCACATAGTAAGTCAAGGCTGATTCCATTCCAAGGTTTCCCCCCTTGAGTGATGATAGTCTTGAAACTGATCCTAGGAAGGTTGAGCTACCTTCCTAAGACCACACAACTAGGAAAGAACTGAACCAGGATTTGAACCCAGTTCAGTCTGGTTTGAAACCTATTAGAGAGGGCACTGCTTAGCTGTAAGTTAATTAAATATTAAAAGACCCTATCCAAAATAATTTTATATCAAAATAATGTAAGCAAATCTTTCCAGTAGTAATTAGATGATATTAAAGCCACTACCCTGGTATGTGATTAAAAGCCTACTTATGTGCCTAGCTGCCTTGCTGATCTCCAAGCAGGGGAGGAGGAAGTGGTGACCAACAGTTGTTTTCCCCTGCCCATCCTTCCTCTCCTGGTTTTCCCGGAGGGAATCCCTCCAGCACATTCTCAGTTCATGTGTACTGGATGCAGTGCACCCCACTTTGGATCAAGTCCTGGCCGGGCAGTGTTTTCTAGACCCTTCGCTACAGTGATTGAGTCATGAAAAAAATATGGAACACAGATCAATGTCATCAAAGCTAATCCTGAGGTTTTTGGGGTTTTTTTCCAGCAAGAGTCAATGAGAGGAGGTGGTCAGTCCTAGATCCCAGCATCCATTGTGTCATTGTGTGACCATGTGGAGAGAACTTGGAGGAATCAAAGAGCCAAAAGGTAAAAGTGAATCTCAGTGCCATCATTTGAGTCCTGGATCTGGACATGCCTGAAGCCATTTTCTACCTCACCTTTCAATCTTGTGAATCAGTTGGTTACTGACTTTTTTTTTATCCAAAAAAGGTTTGGATTTCTGTCATTTTTATGTTAATGAACACCTAAGTATCTGAAACAGCAGGAGAGTGTGTGGCTGAGTTAAGGAAGCAGGTAGCTCAGCTTGCTTATACCCTCTGTTCCTACTAGACCTCAACCCTGGATGTTCCTCTTTTATCTTACAGTGAATTTCTGCTGAATCCCCTTCACATTATGACATGACAGGTTTGATTGAACAAGCCCAGCCCTCGAGGGGAAATCCCGGCTGCATGATTACTTGATGTGCATAGCCAACTATTTCATCTCTACCAGAGCCCAGCAATGTGCAGGAGCTGTTTGTGGGTTTGTTTTTAATGATCTCTAATTTTCTGCTGCAGATGGCATGACCTCACTCTAGAAGTCCACAGGTCTGTGATGTCATTCCCACTGAGACTGACCAAAATTTCCACTGGTACTTCTAATATCACAGGGTATGTTCGGTCATAAGTACCTCAGCATGAACTTATTACAAAACCCTTATTTCTTCTTTCTCCACTAAAAAATGTCAGCCTTCTGAGTCACCCAATGTATGAATAGAAGCAGCTCCCTAGATATTATAATTGATAGCCTTTAGAATCTGAAGAGGTATAGCAGGCTTTAAGGGAGGTCTACAATCAATAATTTGTCCTGTACTGTAGAAGAGATGTCTCCACATGCCCCAGACAGCTAGACCCCCTAAAAGTTGATTGGCATAGAGGGGCCCAAAATATCCATATGGTTAATCTCCCACCCTTTGAAGCATATGTGCCTTACCAATACCTTCAACATATTATCCACATCTTGCTTTTGGGGTCTTCTTAAGACTATGTTGTCATTGATAGACTAGACCAGTGTGATGTTTTATGGAATTTCTAGCTAGACAGATTAATTCAGATTATGTTGTGACCAAAGCAGGAGTAAACCTAAAGGTGTGTGCTTGGCCAATTCCAAGTGAATGTAAACTGTTTCCCATTTTCACTGTTCTTTTTCTTTTGTTTGTTTTTGTTTTTGTTTTCTTTTCTTTCTCTTCTTCAAAACTGGGGGTTGAGCCAGGGCCTCACACATGCTAGGCAAACATTCTAACACTGAGCTGCATCCCTAGCCCTTTTTATTTATTTACTTATTTTTTAAAGAGAGAGGGAGAGAACGAGAGAGAGAGAGAGAGAGAGAATCAATTTTATTTATTTTTTTCATCTTGCCTTCATTTCTCTGGTACTTAGCTGTGTATGTGGTGCCAGAGTTTGAATCTGGGTCTTTGTGAATGACAGGCAAGCACTTCAAACATTGAGCCATCACTCCAGCCCCTTTTTTATTTTGTTTTGAGACAGGGTCTTGCTAAATTATCCAGGATGGTCTTGAACTTGTGATCCTCCTGCTTCAGGCTTCTGAGAAGCCAGGATTACAACTGTTCAGCACCATTTCCAGCCTCAGATCCTCTTTCTGATGAAGACTGAAATGAAAGTATTTGCCAGATTGTATACATGCAGTATTCCTGAGACTATATTCATAAATTCTAACAAAGATGCCCTATCTGCCTCAGAGGCTACAATATTTGCTATCTGGATGAGTTTGCATAGTACATGGAGATCTTCCAAGATCCATTTATTTACTGCAGGGTCTGGATGGTGAATTGAAAGGAGACGTGATGGGTACCACGACCCTTACATCCTTATGTCCTTAAGATGACAATCATTTCCACCATTTCTCCTCGCTCACTAGATGCAGTGTTATTCTTGTTTCTCTACCTTGGCTAAGGAAAGACTTCCACTTGGCTTTCCCAACTAAGATCACTCTTATTCTTAAGACCAAGGAACCAATGTGAGGCTTGTGCTGAATGTCAACTGTGTCTATACCAATTGTGCAGAGAGAGGGGAAGTAGATGTTAGACAAATCTGCAGACCCAGTGGACCCTCTGTGAGCCGGACTGTGGTTGGTACTCTTAGTTATTAGCGCCCATATTCCCCAGTCTAACAGAGGGTCTCTGATGTTGCTTCAGATCTGTGAATATCAGTATCAATTTGAATCCTAAATCCAAAAGTCCTAGAAAGTTTCCTTATTTCCATTTCTTCAATGTACAGTTCCAGAGTAACTTTTCCTTTGGGAAGGGCTGAGGAAACTGTTTCTCTATATAACTGTCATGGTGTTGCAGGGTCATCCTAAGGACAGGACGTTCCTTCAATCAGAAGGTTTGGGGTTTGCACTTGGGCTCAGATCTAGAAACATCAAGGGGTCATGATATTGTATTGAGATCACTGCTTGCAGCCTCCTGATTATCCATCCTCTTATCTGTTTTGTTTCTGGAGTTTGGTTGCTCATTTATTTTGCTTCTAGGATTTCTCTAATTCTCTAAAGATTCCTCCTCTTCCATCTGACCTCACGGCTCATTCAATAATGGCATCTCCCCGTATTCTGAGGAATGTTATGTCATCTGGCCTCCATGGTGAAGGTGGAGAGGGAAGAAGGGTGAGATGGGTATGGTCCTATCATCCCACTGCAATTAGTACCCAGTCCTGTAACAGCAGCTCCATCCATCAAACCAGGTCTGCAGAGGAGAGCGTCCAGGGAACCCATCAGTGATTCTGGTAGCCCTTACAACAGCACTTTCCTTCTTTGCTCAGTGCACCATCCTGTGAAATATAGTAGTCTAGAGGGTTTTCTGGCCTTAATTACTACATCCACTGTAGCAAGCTCATTTCTTTGAGCCTTTCAATCTTTCTTTCACCTCCTCTCAGAGCATATCTAAATCACATTTAGTAGGGACCATCATTTTCCCATACTTATAGGAGCCATTCCAGTGGAATTATACATGTTCTCTTGGGGTCCTTGCTAGGCTGCTAAATCCCAGGAGAGTGCTCACAGATTAATTAGATCTCTGTTATTCAACTTTGTCCCCTGTGATCTAGCACCCTCAGAATTCAGTGTCATGTGTATTCCTCCAGATCCTCAGCTCCTTTGGGATATAGTCCCTTTTATGGGTTGAATTGTGTCCCCCCCAAAAAAAAATAAATTCATATGTTGAAATCCTAAGCCACAGCACCACAGAATGTGACTGTATTTGGAGATGGGCACATTATTATGGTATGCCTAATCCAATATGACTGATGGTCAGACAAGAAAAGGAAGTTTAGACACAGAGAGGAGGTCATGATGATGTAAGAAGGCAATGGCCACCTATGAACCTGGGACAGGTTCTTCCCTCACAGTCCTTAGCAAGTACCAAACCAGACGACACTTTAATTTTGAACTTCTAGCCTCCAGAACGCTAATAGATTTTAGTTGTTTAAGCTAACCAGCCATGTCAGCTCTAGCAAACCCATACAGCCCCTTTCCTGCATTGTTAGACCCAAGTTATGTTGTGGCTTAATTCTAATTACTGGCCTAGTGGCAAGAAGGGAGCATCTTGGGAGGCTGAGGCAAGAGGATGGCAAATTTGAGGCCAGTTTCAGAAATTTAGCCAGACCCTTGGCAACTTAGACTCTGTTTCAAATTTTAAAATGGCTGGGATATTATCAAAGACATTATACAGTTTCAATACCATTCCCTTTAAAATATCAATGATATTCTTCACAAAACTAGAAAATTCGTTTGGAAGAATCAAAGACCCATAATAACCAAAGCAATTCCAAGCCAAAAAAGCAATGCCAGAAATATCACAATACATGACTTCAAATTATACCACAGAGCTATAGTAACAAAAGCAGCATGGTGTTGGCATCAAAATAGACTTGAAGACCAGTGTAAGAGAGAAGAAAACGTGGAGACAAACCCACACAGATACAGTCATTTGATTCTTGATAAAGGTGCCAAAAATATATGTTGGAGAAAAGATACCCTTTTTAACAAATAGTGCTGGGAAATTGGATATCCATATGTAGAAAAATGAAAGTAGATTCCCATCCCTCATCCCGTGCAAAAGTCAACCCAGAGTGGATCAAAAACCCAGGAATTCAACCAGAAACACAGTGACAGCTAGAAGAACACAGGCTCAACATTCCATCATATTGGAACAGACACCAGCTCCCTGCAGAAGGCCCCGAAAGCTCAAGAAATAAAACCAAAACCAGTAAGGGGGATAGCATCAAATTGACAGGCGCTTGGACTGATTCCATAACTTGACTGCGGTGAACTTGCTGTTATAAACACTGATATGTCTGTATCACTATAATATGCTGATTTTAGTTCACTATGCCT